>PVJN01039807.1:9366-19755 GCA_004026805.1 Lasiurus borealis
CCCTAATATATATATATATATATATATATATATATATATATATATATATATATATATATATATATACAGGATAATATAAGATTGTTGGTAGAGTATTAAATTTGACATAAAAGAGTTATCAAGCTTACAGATTAATTGGCGAACTGAAATAAGCGAACACCAAAGAAAATTTAAGAACTGACAAAAAGCTGTTTCTAATGTATTAATTAAAATTTCTATTGATAGCACATCTCATGGTATAATTGTTTGATATGTAATGAACAGAAAGCAGGCATATTTGTTTGCAAAAATTAAAATTTAAAGTTATCAAGATTACATTAAAAATTTTTTTACCTAATTCTCCATCAATAAAAAAAAAAAGCAGGGGGAGTAGGATAATAGGATGTAAGGAAAAAAATATCTGGTAAGTAAAATACATTTAGAAAATTTTCACTTTAGAAAATTAATTTTAATTTATAATGCTAACAGCAAGACACCCATGAAAAACACACATGGTGTCAAAATAAGCCAAAGGAAAAGCAGATAGGCAAAATTAAAAAGACTCCAAGTCAATTTTATAGAAAAGATTCCTGTATTAACCATAAGTTAATATGGTTATATACTTTCAGAAATCAACTCCAAGACCAAGTGGACTTCTGCAACAGAGATTAACTAACAGGTCTGTGCTAGCCACGAAGGCAAGGGAGAAACAGTCCAGAGATGGAAGATGCTGAGGATCCCTTGCCATGTGAGCAGTTAGCAGCTGAGCATTGCTACAGGATGCCCAGGACCAAACCAGCATCGCCACTATCTGTCCAGTATCCAGATACCATTGATGACATGTACACATAAGGAACTGTCTGACATTGACACTGAGACTCAAAGCTATTGGACATTGAAATTGAGACTCAATCATTTTTCTTTGGCTCTGATGGGTTTATCTCTAGCCTACAGGAGTAAGATGTTTTTAAAGACAAGAAATAGGGGGTGGAGGGGAGGAAGTAGATGCAGAGGCAAAGAAGCAATGAACGGACTGTCGTGCTACAGTGGGAAGGCAGGGAAAGTTGGCGAGGAGGGGCCTATAGGAGATAAACGGAAGGACTTGTATGCATGTGTGTATAGGCATAGCCAGTGGAGACAGGGCAATGAGGGAAGGCGGTGTGGGGGGAAATGGGTGAGGGCATGTATTGGGGGGTGGGGAGAACAATAGGGGGAAAATACATACATACATAAATAAATAAATAAATAAATAAATAAATAAATAAATAAAAGAATTCATATCCTAAAAAAACAAAACAAAATAAATTTTTTAAAAAAGAATTCATATCCTAAAAAGTAAAAATTAAAAAAAAAAAGTTTGGTGAGTAGACTTATAGGCTCTTTTCCTAGGTATAGAAAATCATTGCCAATAAAACAAAAAAACAAATGTCTTCATATAGAATCAATTCTAAAAAACTAAATTCAGAATGTAATATTAACCATTGCAATTTAGGAATATGATATTTAGAAATAAAAGGGTCTATACAAATCATCTAAGCCAAAATTTTCATCTTATCACTGAGGATTCTCAGAGTTTGCAGGGGTCAGAAATCTGGGCACAGCTTAGCATGCCATCTGCTCAGGATTTCATAAGTTGAAATCAAGTGGTTGGCCAAGCCACGTTCCTTTCTGAAATTTAGGGTTCTCTTCGAAGAACATTATTGTTGACAATAATCAGTTTCTTGAAGTAACAGAAATAAAATCCTTGTTTTTTCCTGGCTGCCAGCCCAGGGCTGCTCCCAAGTTCTAGACCCTCTCACAGGATGGCAGCATACTGCTTCAGAAGAGTAAGAGAATTTCTCATAAGAATGGAAAATTTTTTTCTTAAGAAATTGCCTGATTAAGTCAGACTCACGCAGAATAATCTCCTTTGTAACTAACTCAAAATCATTTGCAAAATCTTTTCACCTGTCTTATAATTGAACCTAATCCTATATAATAAAAAGCTAATATGCAAATTGACCAAACAGCAGCAACCAGATGCTATGACATGCACTGACCACCAAGGGGCATACACTCAACACAGGAGCTGCCCCCTAGTAGTGCACTCCCACTGGGAGAGCACTGCTCAGCCGGATGCCAGGCTCATGGCTGATGAGCACAATGGCAGTTGCAGGAGCCTCTCCTGTCTCCACTGCAGCGCTAAGGATCTATAACTGACAGCTTCCGGACTGTGATAGGGTGCAGGCCAGGCTGAGGGATACTTCCCCCAAATGCACAAATTTCATGCACCGTCCCTCTAGTCACAGTATAATATCCCATCAGATTCAGAAGACCTCAAATACTTGGGAGGGGATAATTCAAGGAGGCAGTCATTGGGAAGTCATCTTAAAATCCTATCTTTTACAACCTCAATATCCAAGGTGTAGCCCTTCAGTGTTATCAGCTGAAACTTTGAGCATTACCATGAGGCCTCCTTGGTTTGCACCTTGATGTACTCCAGAGCCCTTGAAGACTCAGAAATTTGACTTGGCTTCTAACCCATTACTATCACTTGCAAATTATCAATTACCAGACAAATAAATTGGTGCTGAGTGTTGGGCTCCCATATCTGCTTCAATTCTTTCCAGGACTCTTGGAACCTTCTGTGCTCACATGCTCCCAAACTTGGTAACTGGTATTTAGCTTTCAAATGCAGGTTGACTGTGGTGTGTTTTTAAATTAATTTAAATTTTACTTTTGTAAGATAGCATCTAAGTTTTCTGTTTTTTTCTTATTAGAAATGCTAATCTACAATAAGATGGTCCACCATTATAAGAACCTGAAATCAATTTTTTGGTATTTTATGATATTTTATTTATAAACTAGGGGCCCAGTGCACAAATTCATACACCTTGAAAGGAACTGTGGGCCATGAGGTGGCAGTGGGCACAGGGGCAAGTCTTGGCCCATCCTCTGGGCCCCCACCGGCTCCTCCTACCATGGATGGCCCCTGGTCCCTTGATTGCCAGCAGCCCCACTCCTGCTGCCAGAGCTCTCATGCACTGATGGCGCTGGCCCCACTCACACCTGCCGACAGCATGGAACAATTAGGGCTGGCATCAGTAGCAGGTGCAAGCAAGGCTGTCACCCATAGCAGATGCGAGCACTGGCTGCTGGCCCTGATAACCACTCAGGAGCAGGAGGAAGTACAGAAGCTCTGAGGGATGATTGGGGCCGGCGGCTGCTGCTTGCACCCGCAGATGGCACCAAGTGATTGGGACTAGCACTGAGTACTGGCAGTGGGTGTGAGTGCAGCTGGTACCGGCAACAGGTCTGAGCACCAGGCGGGAGGGAACATGCACACGGGAGCAAAGAATATTTAATAACTACTAGAGGCTCACCCCAATAACAGTGACTGGCACCCTGTCTTGGTCTGGCACCCCCGCTTACCTGCTCTACCATCCCACCACAGCCAATACCCACCATGTTCCTCACATGCCCCTTGGTGGTCAGCACACATCATAGTGACCAGTTGTTCAGTTGTTCAATTGTTCCGCCATTCGGTCTATTTACACATTAAGGTTTTATATATGGATGGTGAATTTACAAGATGTAGCACATCAATACAACAATAATCCAGTAACTAGTACAGTATGAAAGCTTCTTTTCTTTGTACAATCAGTAAAATTTGTAATGATTTCATTACACAATGGATTTTAAAAGTCAGTTTTTAATGATAATCATTCTACTTAAATGTAAAATTTATTGGTAATAGACACTACCAGGTACACTAAACAAAAAATTTTAGTGTATGTTTCAGATATGATCTTTTAAAAATATTCTTTTGAAAATAATACTGTGCATGTTTTTTTTTAGGAATTAAGAATCTCACAGGATTATTCTAATGTGAAATTTCTATGTAACAAAAGAGATGCGCAGGACTACCAAATTTACACCCTTAAAGCTATATTAATGATTTAGGTTCAAACACATGGAAGATGCTTTATGTGCCTAATTAATACATGAATTCATTATGCTCAAAGTTTTAAACATCTGGCTGATATCTCTAATTGTTTAACATTATCTACCAATGTACTGCTCATAACATGGTCCACAAACAGGCAGCATTAGCAACCACCAGCAGCTTATTGAAATCTGAAGCATCCTATTGACCTACTGAATCAGAATACCTAAGGGTGATAGTTTAAAAATATGGGTTTTAACAGAGATTCCTCCAGGTGATTCTTATGCACACTAATGTTTGGAAAGCATTTATCTAGCTCATCTTGATAGCAGTGGGATTTCTTAATTGTAAAGACATCAAATAGATCAAAGTTACCTGTGAAAATGTTCTCTTTTATTTGTGTGCCCCTTTGAATTAATCAATAATCTGTCTCATCAAGAAAGGAATAATAAAGGCACTCCAGTCTTGGATATGACCCTGGGACACAGGGCAAAGGGCTCTAGACTAAGTGTAGATCCCAGTGTTATTTCTTATTGCCACGTGAGAGTTGGGCTATAAATTCAGTTCTGTTGTAGTGCAAACAATTAGATAATAATTCAAAAATACTAAAACACTTCAGCCTGGCTGGCATGGCCCAGTAATTGAGCATTAATCCATGAACCAAGAAGTCACCAGTTCAATTTCCAGTCAGGGCACATGTGAGTGGTTTCAGTCTCAATCCCCAGTAGGGGGTGTGCAGGAGGCAGCCGATCAATATTCTTCTCTCATCAATGTTTCTATCTCTCCCTGTTCTCTTCCTCTCTCTCTAAAATAATCTATAAACAAAGACATTTAAAAAATGTATATACTTTAATCTTGCAGATTATGTAGTGATGGATTTAAAAATACATTAGTAGGCACAAATTTCCCACATACAAGAATAATAAAGAATAAAAGCATAAACCTGAAAATAAAATTTACAACAAATAAAAATTATGATATAAGTACTCAGACTTCCAAAACTATAATATAGGAGTATGTGGTTTATAATTCCTCTGAAAGATGAAATAAAAGTACTGTTTATATATCAATATCAATACCAAAAGACTTAGTCACTTCATCAACAAACATTTTAAAATCTTTTCATAAATTCGTAATATAAGTTTAAAGATTAATTTGAAAAGACAAAATTTAAAAATATGTAGTATTCAATGAAATTAAAAGCAGGAAAACAGAAGGTCAAAAATGAAAAATGTACAGAATATAATTAGCTTTCCACACAGTCATGAAATTGTAAAGCCCTGTATTATGTAAATTTGTATTAAAATTTACTAAATCGTCATTCCATTATTTCTAACTTTAAGTACACTCTTAATTATTAAACATTTTCCTGAGACAACAAGCAATAATATAATATGTAAAATGCTAATAAGACTGAGCCACCACTCACCAGGTATTTTGCTTAATAGAATTATTCTCTTCACAATTAAAGACATATATTTGAAAGATAATTAAGCTAAAACTGTTCCCTTCACCAATGGGAAAATTTTAATGCCTGTTCTCCACCTTCACCTCACCCCTACTATTAATGGTCAGAACTAATTGAGAGATATCAGATCAATTTTTGTGGCACTGATACCACCAGAGGTTAAGTACTGATCTATAGATCCACTGAGATAGTAACTACAAATAAAACACACTGAGGATAGATCCACAGCATCTAGTAAGAAAGTCTGGCCCATATTTATTTTCAGTTCCATGTCAAAAAATCTCTTTTTCAATATTTCTTCCATCTTATAAAGTTAAGGCCATAATGAATGCCTTAGAATTTCAGAAGAATTGGATACTTTATTTAGGTATTCTATGGTAAACCAGTAACAGAAATAATCATGTGGAAAAAAACAAAGGTAGACAACAATTCTTTGTATTCAACACAATAAAAATTAAATTAAAATGTCAGTTATGAAATAGCTGGATATATATCTAAGCTGCTTCTGTGTTCCTTGAGAACAACAGCAAAGTCTTATTCTTATTAATTTACATATAACTCTTCATTTACTAAAAACTTAATGTGCAATTGGTGTTTATTCATCTAACACAATATTGAAGTTTAGTGTTATGTTTAGTGTTTACATAAATAAAATGTTTTAATTAAACTGTATTGAGTTGTTTAAACAACTTTACCAAATAAGTAAATCAAGAGTTGATTTACACATTTTATATGTTATCAATGTGAGTTTTTAAATAATTAAATACTTAAATATTTAATAAATGAACTTAAAAATGAAAGAGTCAATATAGATATGAAAATGTTTATAATTAACCTATCTTAAAGTTGATAAACAATTTCTCTACATGGAAATAAGTTAAGTGTCTATACTAAACCAAGGGGTATCAATTAACAATATTCTTTATCATATATAAAAATAGACGGGTTCATTCCACTAAAGATTTCAACTTTGTTAGATGATTTTATATTTTATAATATTAACAAAGATGTTGCTTTATTCTAACTAAACAAAATACAATCATGGATGCACAGTGGACTTTACACATTTTTTTGAAAAACAAGAAAATAAAAACCATTATCACAAAATGTATTTTCGTAACAGATCTTCTAATATATTAATAGAATATGATCATATTAATACTGCCTGCTATAGTGAACAGTGGAATAAATTACTAATTTTACTATTTTAACTTTTATGATCAATTCAGTATATTGTATAATACTAATATTTTAATACTCTGTTAAATGAATGTATAACCATTTTAACATTTTTATACATCTACTAGAGGCCCCATGCATGAAATTCATACACGAGTAGGCTTTTGCAGCCCTGGCTGCCTCGGCCCTCACAACCTCAGCCTTGTCCAGAAGGTCATCTAGAAGGATGTCCAGAGGTCGTTTGGCTGCCCATCTAATTAGCATATTACACTTTTATTATTATAGATTATTATAGATTCATCATGAACTGCATATTTAATTTATAGCAAATATCTAGAGTTGCTATATTATCCAATTTTTTGTGTATATATTTATAAATTTTCCTACCTGGTAAAAATATAAAATGTATAGGTGATACATATACCTGCTGAATCCCTCAAAAATACTTTATAAAGAAAAGGTTGCATGAATCGTTTTCAAAGGTATATTAACCTAGATGGACAGAAACAATGAACAGAACTTGCTCAAGGTAAAGATAAAGCTTTTATTAAAATTTAGAGGACCGATGCACAAAATTAGCACAGGAGTAAATTTCCCTTCCCTTCAGCTGCCAGCACCCAAGCTTCCCTCCAGCATCTAGGCTTCCCCAGAATGCAAGTAGCCAGACCCACCCCACCGCCACCCCCACTTCTCATTGATTGGTGACCTGGGTCTCCCTCTGGGGGGTGATCATGGGGCGATGGTGGGGCCCCCTGACCAATTGCATTGCACCAGCCTTGGCTGGCCTGGCACTAGTGAATGTCATAGCATTGTCGACTAGAAGGTCATCCAAACGGTGGTTTCACCATTCAGCTGTTTGGTTGATTTGCATGTTATGCTTTTATTATTATAGATGTTATAGGCCTAGGACTGGACTACCCACTATGACCTGCACAGATAAATATTTATGATCAGATTACCATGTGAAGTTACTTTCCATAGAACCCCATTTTTTGTCCTCAATACTAGTAATATAACAGTAAGCAAAACAAACTAAAAAATGAGCAATGAAAGTATAGATGTTAAGAGCATCTTAACAACAATTGCCCTCCATATGGATCCAATGCCAGAAGTGAAAAAAATTTTTCTCAAAGACATCCTTAGATAAATAATCTAACAATAGATTTTCTTTAAAAAAGGGGAAGTTTAGGGGGCCTAACATGTGGTGATGGAAGATAATTTGACTTTGGTGGTGGGCACACAGTGCAATATACAGATTTTGTAACATAGAAATCGACACCTGAAACCTATATAATCCTATTAACCAATGTCACCTCAATAAATTTATGTTGTTTTTTTAAAGAAAGGAAAGCTTGGATGAATTTTCCTAATCAAGTAAATGCTTCTCCACACTGTGTCATGTCTGATTTCATAGTACCTATTCTTATAAAATACACATTTGTAAGGTTAAGTTTTCATGATGGAAAAAATTAAAGTATTAGGAAAAATATAAGATAGCAAAAAAAGTAACTATGAAAATTAGTTTACTTCTGTGGGCCTCATGAATTAATTTGTCTAACAGGCAAGGGTGATGAGGCAGCACTTACAGCACAGTGACTTTTCATTCTTAGTGCTGCATTTTTATCCCACCTACTTTTCTAAAATTATATATATACTAGAGGCCCAGTGCATGAAATTCTTGTACGGGTAGGGTCCTAGGCCTGGCCGGCAATCAGGACTGATCTGTGGGGCAACTGGCAGGGTGATTGGGCCCCCACACAGACCTGCCTTGGCCGTCCCACCCCCCACTACCAGTCACCTCCTTCTGCAGGGTAACAGGTGGGGGGGCATCAGGAGGGGCCTCTGCTGGCACCGGACTGGGCTGGCTAGAGCCTGTGGGCTGGGGACTTCTGCATTAAACATCATAGTGACCAGTTGTTCCACCGGTCATTCCGCCATTTGGTCAATTTGCATATTAGGCTCTATTATATAGAATATAAGTACTGTTATATTTTTCAGAATAAAATGATGATCCTGGACGATATATTTGCAGAGTTTTTTTTAGAAGAGTTACTAGGAAGGATTCCTGAAAATCTCCAACTCTTAGTAAGAAAATAGTTCTGTGACCCAAAAGCCCAGAATAAAAGTATATAATCAGATTATATCATGTTCAGGTTGAATCCAGCTTTGTACATACTTGTATTATTCAATGAATTATATATGAAATTAATAATGTAATATTAATTTATTTGGTCCTATTCTGTTTTTAGTTCCAGATACACTTCCACAGGTGGAGGATGCAACATTCTAGTGTTAAAAATTCCTGATATTCAGTTATTTTCTTTTCATCAAAGCATGTTTTGTGCCTGGACTTTTTCCTCAGAAATTAGTCAAATAAGTGTATACTATCTTAGCACACTAATTATAAAGATGCATATATTAAAATACACTGAACATATAATTAGCACTTCATTTTAACTTTTATTTTGTGATATTCAAACATGGAAATAAACACCGTTTAACATTTCATTAATCATTTGAAACTTATTAATTAAAGGTATAACATAAAAATATAACTATTATACTTCAATCATCAAATTACAGAACAAAATATTCCAATATTACCTCTGAAAGGTCTAGAAAATATTTCAAATTAATATTTCATTTATGTGATTTCACTTTCTTGTTATTTCAAACACATTATTGAAGCCATCAGTCTTCCACATAGTTTATTTCTTTCTTTGGCATTAAGTCAAATCCTGTCCCTAGTAAACTATAAATGTTTGATGATCTTCAATATACAGATCTACAAACAGCAGCCCAATAACATCAGTATTATTATACTCCCCTTTAAGGAAGTAGAAATGCAAGCTTAAAAACTAAATAATCTCTCAAAGTTTACATGGCCAGAAATGAGATTCAAATGTAGGTCAAAGCCATCTCCTTAAAAACTGCACAACAATGTCTCTGTTTAATGCACTATGTGATAATTATTTGCTTATAGGTCTGTATCCATAACTAGTCTATAAACTGCTCTATTTGAACCACACCAAATTCATTCTTTTCTCTTAATACACCATAGCCTTAACAATAGTTCCTTCTTTGAGGAGTGAATGTCCAGTTTCTGAGAGGAAATGCTCCATCCAGATACCCTTCCTTGACAAAGATGACCTTTTCTCTCTGAATCTTACCCATGTGCCACAGTGTAGCATCACATCTTACAATCTTTCTGACTTGGATAGATCCTCTGGACCTTTGGTCCCTCACTCTACCTTCCTATTCAGGCTTATCCTCAGGGCTTTGCACCCTCAGCCAAGAGTCAGTTCTTTCTCAGATTCTTTGTCCCACCCAAGCCTGCCCCAGCCAAGGGTCCATTGGAATGAGATGCATATTGTTCCCCACATTATTAAAACAAATGATTCTGTCCTTATTGCAATTAGGCTTCAGTGTCTCTGATATTTATGTGATGATCTGTCCTGGGTGAGTACTTTCAAAAAGATTAACTCACTGAAACTCTGAGGATGGTTTTGTTTAAAGCTTCCCTGTTTTTTTTACTCCTTTCCTAAAGGTCAGTTGAATGTACATTCCCAGAGATTTGAAAGTTACCAAAGCCAGCTTAGTCAGAATCCTGGGCCCCATTCCACATGGAAGTCAATTTAACAGTTTCAGTTGTATTCCCCTTCCTACAAAATACTTAAGTTTTAGGCTAATAGTAAATTTTGTGTTTCAGTCTGCTCATCAAGTTGGTAAGACAATAGCTATCACCATTTTCTAAAATATTAGTCTTATCTAGCTCAGAGTTGAAAAGGGAAGCTTTTAGTTTGTTTTGTAAGCTTTATGGCTAGGAGCGTACACATTA
>PVJN01039808.1:0-19625 GCA_004026805.1 Lasiurus borealis
CCGGGGCGCGCAGCTGGGGAAAGGGGCCTGCCGGGCTCC
Organism: Lasiurus borealis; assembly: GCA_004026805.1. Lineage (NCBI taxonomy): Eukaryota > Metazoa > Chordata > Mammalia > Chiroptera > Vespertilionidae > Lasiurus > Lasiurus borealis. The sequence continues at coordinate 40 of PVJN01039808.1, forward strand.
TTCCCGCTGGTGCTGAGGAAGCTGATGGAGAACCCCCCGCGCGAGGCGCGCCTCGGTGAGGGCGGGGGTCCGCGCGCGCCCCGGGGGCGGGGCCTGGGGAGGGCGGGGCCGGGGAGGGCGGCGGGGCCGGGCGCCGGAGTCCGGCGGCGGCGGGGCTCGGGGCCAGGGATGACGGCGGGCCCGGGGGGCGAGGCGAGAGGGTGGGGAGCGGGTCCGGGAGGACGGGGAGGGGTTGGGACAGACGGGCGTTGGCGGAAAAAAAAAAAAAAAGGGGTCCGGACCGAGCGGACGAGGAGGTTCTTGGGGGGCAGCCGGAGCGCGCGCGGGGTCCCGGGGTGACTGTGCAGGCTGGAAAGCGGGGGTCGCCGCAGCCCCTTAGGTGACGCTCCGGGGCGCCTTCTCGGGGACAGCTGCTGCAGCAGAACCACTTGGGGTGCTGGCTGGGGATGCCGGTGCCCGGGCGCCCCCCAGTACCCCCCGAACCTGCGGCTCCCGGGCCAGCAGTCTGCATCATCAGGAGCACCCACCTCCGGGACTCCAAAGTCCACCAAAGTTTGACGAGCGCTGATTGACACGGCGGGCTGCCTCCAGCGTGTGGCTTTGCACCCCCACCCCCTTTCCCGGGAGGAGGACCCGTCTCGCTCCCCGCTCCGAGGCGCGCACACTGGAGGTTTTCTGCAAGCGTGTCTCGGGGCTACTGCTGAGGCCCCTTCTAAGGTGGAGAGAGGGGGGCGAGGCAGGTGAGGGATGGCGATCAGGATAAGGCCCTTCACCTGTTTTTTTTTGGGGGGGGGATGGACCCTAGATTTGGGGGGGCCACCGTGGCAGGGCGGAGCTTCATCCTGTTCCCCAGGCCACACAGGTCCCTGGGGTCCTAGGTGGCAGGAGCGCAGGTCTGGCCTTGTTTTTCTGGCCTGGGAACAGGAGGTTCAGGGAGCAGCAGGCAGAGCACCACCTACTATTGTGGTTTTTAGGTGGAGGCTGCCATCTGAGACTTTGGAATTCCCAAGACCATCAGCTTGGAGAGGGATTGGAGACGGAATAGGCCCTTCTGTGGATTACCTGTCTCTCGGGGAGTGAATTTTCTTTTTTAAAATGCCCTCTCCCTTTCCCGGGTGTGTGCTGAGGCTCCCGTTCCTATGGCTTGTCTCCACTGGGTTATAAATAGCTTCGGCGTATCAGGTGAGACCAGGCATTCTCCGCCGGCTTGGGGACTTTATGTGCAACCGACCCTTTTGTTTTTAAGGCGACGCTTTGTTCCAGCTCTGGGGCCGAGACAAGCTGCCCGGACAGGTATACACGTCTGTTGGGTTCTTGCCCCAGATTGCCAAAGAAGAGCCATCCACAACAGTGGTTCTGCTTTACGCTTAGCAGAGCGCTCACACGGCACTTTGACAGAATCCCTGTTTTATGCAGTCTGCCGCTGCAGTCCCGTGGAGGATTATCCCCACTTCCCAGATAAGGGAAGTTGAAGCTCAGAAAGGAAAGGGGATATGTCCTCAAGGTCACCCAGCTGGGCCTTAAAACTCTCGGGCTGGTGCTTTTTACTGTATCCCTGGCAACCACCAATGCCAGTCCCCGGGACCTGAGTGATGGGCCTAATTCTTTATCCCCTCTTACAGTTAAAACTCCCTTTTCTAAAAATATTGGTTTAAAATATCCTTCATGGCTTAGGCCAGGCAAAACCTGGAACTGACTGTTATTTGTCCTTCGGTGTGGCCGTTTTTCTATCTCCATCCTTCCGTCCCCTCTGGTCCCCATGACCCTACCCAATGTGGATCTGAACAGAATGTAGGTCAGGATCTCCGGGAGCAGAACGGCGAGGCCATCTGTCCCACCCAGCCCCCCCAAAGCTTGGCTTCCTCACTTCCCATTTGGTTTTCAACCAAAGCCTGGTACAGAGAACAGTTGCAAGTGTTCAGGTTAATTTGTCTTAGAAGCCATTACCCAATTCTGTTTGTCAAAACCTCCTCCTTCTTCACCCACTGGTGTGTCCATTTTGATTGGACCAATAGGCTTTTTGGCCCGCTAAGGTCTGTGAGTCCATGCATGACTGGTTTATTTCCACCATAATTATGTTTGATGTTGATTTCTCTTTTCCACTTCAGAATCCAGAGTTCAAAGTTGTCCCCCTCGATGTGAAAACCCAGTATGAACTTGTCAGGATTTTATCTCCCTGTCACTTTGATTTCCTTTCAACCTTGTCACATTTCTCTCTTGTCTTTTTTTCCTAATTTGCTCTTTCTTTAATATCCACACAGGTAACTTTCTGACTGAGACAATTTAGGTGAGATTCAGTCCCTGCTAACGTATTAGTTTTGCTTTGAATGGGAGTAAGCTTTCTTAACGTCTGCCTTTTCCTCCCCAGAAGACTTGCCTTCAGTCTTCTCTGCTTTCTCAGGGATAAACTTCTCTTGAAATGGTTGCTCTGAAAAGGTTCTGAAAAGACAGCTCCAGCATGCTTCATTCCATATGCAAATTTTCCCATAGGCTACGGTCAGCCTGCTCCTGTGTTGGCCCTGAAATCTAGAAATGAATCAGACACAGAATCAGTGAGCTCTGTACTGTAGTAATGAATATTTGCCATTTGCCATGGACTATATAAGACACTTGCATGTGTTATCTGTAATCTACACCAACGAGAAAGCTTTATTCTTATATATAACTAGGGGCCCAGTGCACAAATTCATGCACCTTGAAAGGACTTCATGTGCTCTCTGGGGGCTGTGAGGCTGTGATGGGCACAGGGGGAGATGTCAGCCCATACTCTGCTCCTGCCTGGCACCTCCTGTGGTGGCTCCTGGTCCCCTGTCTGCCAGCAGCCCCACTCCTGCTGCCACCACTCCCATACGCTGATGACATTGGCCCTGTTCACACCAGTGACAGAGCAGTGACTGGGGCTGGTGCTGCCATCAGCAGGTACGAGCTGCAGCTGCTGCCTCGATCGCCTCTCAGGAGCAGGGAGGATTAGAAAAGACGTCAGGGGTGATCGGGGCTGGTGGCTGCTGCTTGCACCCACTGATGGTGCCAAGCGATAGGCACCGGGCTCCAGCAGCAGGTGCAAGTGGTGGCTCTGGCACCAGCTGTGCGTGTGAGTGTTGGCTGCTTGTCCTGATCACCCCTTAGGAGCAAGAAGAGGTGGAGAAGCCCTGAGAGTGATTGGGGCCAGCAGCCACCACTCGTACCCACTGACAGTGCTGAGTGATCGGGGCTGGCACTGGGTGCCGGTAGCGGTTATAAGTGGGGCCGGTGCTGACAGCAGGTGCAAGCACCAGGTGGCACCGTGGCACAAGGGAGCAAAGAGTTTTCAGTAACCACCAGAGGCTCACCCTGATGACAGCGACCAGCACCTTGGTCTGGTACCCTCGCTCATCTGCTTCACCATCTCTCCGTGGCTGACGCCCACCATGTTCTACACTCTGCCTCCTGCTGCCAATGCCCACTATGGTCTGCACACACCCCCAGGTGGTCAGCGCATGTCATAGTGACTGGTTGTTCAGTTCTGCAATTTGGTCTATTTGCATATTGGAGTTTTATATATATATAGATGGATGGCACAGAGGCTAAATACATAGCTAAAGTAACACACCACAGCACCTGGTTGGCAGAACTGGGATTCGAGTCCTGGGCTGAGTTGCTATGGAGAAGCATATCTGGTAGGGACAGGGCAGGAGAAAACAAGTTCTTGGCCTGAGGAATCACCCTTTCCTACCACAGGGAAAAGATATTAGGAAGACTCAGAAGTTCCATTTCCTCCTTGTAGCCTCTCTCTTCCAAATGCTAATTCCACAGCCCGCTCCGAATTGACCACATTAAGCCTCAGAGCTGGTGGTGAGCGTTCTGGAAGCCCGAGTGTGGCTAAGGACATGCTGCCGCCTCTAAAGGCGACCAGTGGGCCCGGGTCAGCACCAGCTTGTAATGAGGACGCAGTGGGCTCTTGAAATGCATGAGATGGATCAGGACGTGAGAGCTGGGCGGCCCACTGCTCCCCTCTTGGGATTGCGTGACCGCTTGCGTGGTGTCTCATCACAGATTTTGTGTCTGCAGATAAGGAAAAGGGGAAGGAGAAGCTGGAGGAAGACGAGGCCGCCGCAGCCAGCACCATGGCCGTTTCGGCCTCCCTCATGCCACCAATCTGGGACAAGACCATCCCGTATGATGGCGAGTCCTTCCACCTGGAGTACATGGACCTGGACGAGTTCCTGCTGGAGAACGGCATCCCTGCCAGCCCCACCCACCTGGCCCAGAACCTGCTGCTGCCTGTGGCCGAGCTCGAAGGGAAGGAGTCGGCCAGCTCTTCCACCGCCTCCCCACCATCCTCTTCCAACGCCCTCTTCCAGCCCTCCGAAACGGTGTCCAGCACAGGTTGGTGACGAGCCGCTGGGCAGGGCCGCCTGTCCTCCCTGAAGGCATCTTGTGTCTACACACCCAGTGCGCCCCTTCTCTCAGGGAGGTTCTGGGAGGCCTGCAGTGTGGAGAAACCCTCTGCTCCCCGCCCTTCTGCACCATCCCCAAGTCTGAAGAAAAACTAGCAGTCACATCGGTTTTGTCAGAACCTTCCTGTTGGTCGGTGTGCAGGAGGTCAGGACAGTGGAGCAAGATCTTCCCGTCGGAGGTTTTGCAGGATAGAAATCTCCTTCTGCATCTTATCAGAGCAGCTCTTTACCCCCACTCTCCGCCCATGCACTTTGCCACAGATTGTGGGGAAGCTTGGGCAATAATAATAATACCAGCTAACATTTATTTAGCACTTACGCTGGGCCAGGCATTAATATGTAATCCTCACAACAACCTTATCAAATTGATAATATTATCTGTGTGTTATAGGTGAGAAACTGAGAGGTTAAGTAACTTGCCCAAGGTCACACAGCTAGTAGGTAGTAGAGGCAGCACTTGAACCCAGGATGTCTGACTCCATAGTCAAATACTGCTTAGGAACGGGCACAAAGAAGGCATCATCTTCAGGTTTCTCCTGAGTCCTCTTGTCCGTTTCCTGTTTTACCTTGGGGGGTTGGTTACTTGGGTTTCATGCCCCTGGGACATGAACCCTCCAGAGGACCAGTGACCCCTGTCAGGAAGGACCCCAGGGGCTGGTATAGAACCCAGGGGACCCACACCCAAAGAATTCTCAAGCTCTGTTTCTTAAATTTTTTTTTTTTTAAATCATCACTGAGGATATGTTTTTATTGATTTTTTAGAGAGAGAGGAGGCAGGGGGAGAGAGAGAAACATTGATGTCAGAGAGAAACATTGATTGGTTGCCTTCGTATATGCCCTGATCAGGAATTGAGCCCGCAGCCTTTTGGTGTACGGGACAATGCTCCAACCAACTGAGTAGTGCTCATGCTCTGTTTTATTTTGTTTGAATTTTACTTTTTATTGTGGACAAGTTTTCAAATACAAAAGTAAAAGACTAATGAACATCCCTGTAACCATCACTCAGCTTCCATAATTCTTAATTTATAACCGATCTTGTTTTCGGTAACCTCGTCCATTCCCCTCACTTAATTATTTATAATCAAATCCTAGATGTTATTTCAGCCATTAATATTTAATAAGTATATAAAATACAAGGATTCTTTTTTAAAAAGTAACAACAACAAAGTAACAAAAACATCAGTTTTACATCTGGACTTGACAATAAATTCAGCAACATTCAAATTATGAAAAAGTTGTCTCATCAATGCTGTTGTTTTACAGTTTGTTTGAATCAGGATCCAAACAAGACCCACACGTTCCATTTAGTTATGCCTCTTAAATCTCTAGTAATCTATAGGGCCACCTCTCCTTTTTATTTTTTCTTGCAATTTGTTGAAGAAATGGAATCATTTATCCTGCAAAGTTTATCACATGCTTTTTTTTTCTGACTATATCCCCGTGGTCCCATTTATCATGTTTCTTCCCCTGTAAACGGGTTAGAAGTTTCAGCTGATTTCAGCCAAATTCTCGTTGAAGGCAGATCATTTTTGTGCTGGTTGGGTTGTCCTAGAGGCCTGGTTTCATGTGTAGGTAGGGAGCAAAGTTGAAAATAAGCCCCCATCTTGTACCTTGGATGGACCACCTATGTAACATTTTCCTTTGATTTTGTTTTTAAGTAAATATTCTTAAATATGGTGCACAAAAGTGCCCACATCATAAGTATATATCTCAATGAATCTACCCATGTGACTCCCACCCAAATCAAGAAATAGAATATTATTGTTGTCACCAAAGGGCCTTATGATCCCACTCAGTCATTACTCCCCAGAGTTGACACTATCTTTAGTTCATCACTGAAGATTCCTTTTCCTTGTTACTGAACATTCTATAAATGGAATTGTATATTATGTCCTCTTCTTTGTTTTCAGCTATTATACGTTGATTACATTTATACTTGCTTATGTTATAGCTTTCTGTAGTTAGCTTTATAGTACACACATAAATTATGTGGGCACCAAAATCTCCTTAAACTAATGATATAGATTTACAGAACATACTTATGGAATACTCCTGTGCCAGAGAAAAACCACAATACAGATAAGAAATGAAGGCAGAATTTCCCCTCTTAACTTTTCAGTTCCTAAGAAAGTCGTAAGTAGTATGCATCCTTTTGTTTAGTGTTTTTCCTCAACTTTGTTTATGAGAACCATTCATGGTGTTGCCTAGAGCATAGTTTGTTCATTTTCATTGCCAACTGGTATTCCGTTGTATGATGAGGTGATGGACATTTGAAGTGCTTCTGGTTTGGGGTTATAATTAGCAATGCCATGCACATGTGTATACATGTCATTTGGTAAATATATGTGTACATTCGAATAGTCATTTACCTACGAGTAGAGTGGCTGGGTCATTGGACATGTGCATATATTCAGCTTTTGTAGATACTACCAAGTAGTGTACAATGTGGTTGTAGCCGTTAATAACTCCCACCAGTGGAGTATGGGGGTTCTAGGTGTCAGACTATGGGACCTTGAACAAGTAGGACAAAGGTCTGTCTATTTTTGTTTTATTTTTTAATATGTTTTTATTGATTTCAGAAATAGCAAGAGAGATAGACACATCTATGATGAGAGAAAATTATTGATCAGCTGCCTCCTGCACACATCCCACTGGGGATCGGGCCCACAACCCAGGCATGTGCCCTTACTGGGATTCGAACCATGACCTCCTGGTTCATAGGTCAACCACTGACCCACACTGGCTGTGTTATTTGTAATAACTTTATCTCTAACAATCTTTGAATTCTGAAAGCGCCTTAAATCCAATGTCCACTATAAAATGGCAGCCAGGAAGGACAGAGAAAAATGATTCGGAATCAGCCAGAATCAGACTCAAATTTTAGGTCAGTCTCTTATCCTCTGTGTGATCCTGGGAAAACCATGTCCTTTCTCGGAGCCTTGGTTTCCCCATTTGTAAAGGAAGCTTAACACCCATTTTGCTTCCAGGGTTGTCGTAGGGCTGAACGAGCTCTGCGATGGTATGTCTCTAGGGAGCCCGTTGTGGGAGCTGTTTCATTCAGTCTGTCCCCAGCCCGTTATGGTTCACGGAGCTTCAGCTGTTTCTCATTACTTCAGAGCCTGAAACCACAGGGAGCTGAGGAGGATAATGATTTCATGTTTTGCTTAATTTTTCGGGGGGAGGAGGGGTGCTGAAAACCCCGTCTTTTACAAGGGCCTCTGTTTCCTTTTGAATATTTTATTCCTAAAGGGAAGTATTTTCCCCATGTTTGTGGGATTGATTTGAATCACATATGCCAGTCTAGCTTGGGGGTTGGTCCCTCCAAGTAGCGTGGCTGTGCAGCATTGAGCTTCCAGCAGGTATCTGGGTATGTGACATGGGTCTTTGCTGCCATTTTATAGTGGATTTAAGGCGCTTCAGCACCACCTGCCTCTGTGTCTTTCAGAATCCTCCCTGGAAAAGGAAAGGGAGACCCCCAGTCCCATCGACCCCAGCTGCGTGGAGGTGGATGTGAACTTCAATCCTGACCCTGCCGACCTGGTCCTTTCCAGCGTGCCGGGCGGGGAGCTCTTCAACCCGCGGAAGCACAAGTTTGCAGAGGAGGACCTGAAGCCGCAGCCGATGATCAAAAAGGCCAAGAAGGTCTTCGTGCCTGATGAGCAGAAGGTAATCCGGTGTCTGTAAGGGAAGGGGCAGCATTGGTTCAGGGGCCGAGGCCTGCACCTCCTCGCGTTTGCTTTTATCTGGAGACTCCTCCCGCCGCATGGACACCATTGAGAAAGGCCTGAGTTCAGAGCACAGAGCCATGTCCTTCCTGCAGCGGCTGGTAGAAAGAAAGGGAGTCGAGTCGCATTTGGCCCCGGCGTGACTCCCTGTAGCTTCTCTGTTTCCTCACTGGCCGGCGGCTGTGTGGATGTTCTCGCTGCCCTGGCTGCGGCCCAGCCTTCGGGCGAGAGCTCACTGGGCCACAGGAACTGGGCTGAACAAGCCCTCCCTCTGAAGGACAGAAGACAGTTGTATTGTTACCGCCCCCGGGGACGAGCAAACAGCTTCCAAGCTGATGGTTTTATAGGCGTCAGGGGGGCAGGGAGAGGAAGATTCTGTGGTTTTTCCTTTCTCTCTTCTGGAAAATCCACAGGAAGAGCTTTTCATCCGAGCTTTGGAGTGAGGCAGAGCTGGGTCCAGACCCCACTTTGCCACCTAGAACTACTCAGGTTCCTCAGTTGTAAAATGGGAACAACTGTACCTGCCGCCCAGGAGGTGTCTGAGGCTCTCATAATCATGAGGCTGAAAACGTAACCTTGATGTGATTCTTACTGCAGCAGGCACTTTGCACATACTAACTCATGTAATCCTCAGACAGCTCTGCGAGGCAGTGACCATTAACCCCATTGTAAAGATGAGGGACCTGAGACATTGGGAGGTTAAGGAACTCATGTGGTTCACGGCTAGTAAGGGACAGAGCCAAGACTGGAACTCAGGAGACTGGACCTTAGCCGTGACCATAGTGACTGAGGCAGCCAGGTGTAGACAGGACTTTATGTTGGAGCGGCACAGCGCAGGCTCCCAGTAATGGAGTCCCCTCCCCCCACTGCTTCCTCCCAGATGGCTTTGTTTCCCATCCTGGGGAAAGGAGAGGCCCCTGGCTGTCTTTGGCACATGCATCTTCTTCCCTGGGTCCCCGCTTTCGTTCCGACTGCAGCAGTGAGTGGTAGAGGAATCTGGGGTGTGAGTGCTGGCAGGCGGAGAGAGGCTCTTAAACCAATGCTGTGCTTTCCCCTGTGGGCAAAGAGGAAAGACTAACAGGCCGCTTCCCGCAGGATGAGAAGTACTGGACCAGGCGCAAGAAGAACAACGTGGCTGCCAAACGGTCCCGGGATGCCCGGCGCCTGAAGGAGAACCAGATCACCATCCGGGCGGCCTTCCTGGAGAAGGAGAACACGGCCCTGCGGACGGAGGTGGCCGAGCTGCGCAAGGAGGTGGGCAAGTGCAAGACCATCGTGTCCAAGTATGAGACCAAGTACGGGCCCTTGTAACTCATGCCCTCGCCCAGGCCGCGCTGCCTACACCCCAGCCTCTGCCTGAGGGCTCCCTGAAACCCCACACACCTGTGGAGACTTATGACTCCTCGCGGGCCAATGGCGGCGCACCTGCTCCAGGAGCGGTCATGTTCAAGCTTCATTATCACATGGCCAGCGCACGTGGCAACTTCCCGAGGGGGCCAGCCTCCTCACTGGTGAGGCCGCGAGGGAGTCGACGCAGACGGGTGCATCAGCCTTAGTTTCTATTCTTGGATGTCCCATTGACTCAGAGGGGACCTCTGGAGGACAGCTCTCCTTTCCCGGGGCGCGCAGGCGCCCTGGCCCTCCCTCAGTCTCCGCGGAAGGAGCCCGTCGCTGTCAGGTCTTCTCAGGTAGCAGCGTGTTTCCGGGTGGACTGTCTGGTCCACCTCACTCTCCCCGGAAAGTCCGAGGGAAGCATCCGTTTCCATCTCCCTCTGCGGTAGGAAGGCACGCTGCTCCTCCATCGTGTCTGCATGGGGTGCCAGGCCACCAGAGCGGGGACTCTGCAGCCTGCGATGGGGTTTGGGTCTGGAGCCTGCGGCACAAGTGCACCCAACCATTCTGGGCTCCCGCACCCTTTTACTCTGTGGCTCCGAGGCCTGGAAGCCGGGAGGAGGCGCTGGCAGTCGGTTGTCTATGTTTCATCTGCCGGAAGGAGACTCCCAGGCCGGCCAGACTCTGAGGCCCAGTCACCGTGCTGAGGGGGCCTTTGCCTCTCCTCTCCAGGTCACTTGTGGAGCCACCTGAACCTTGTCTGTCCTGCTAGACTGGGCCTCGAGGCCTGTTTCTCTTCACCCATCGATCAATCTCAGATCTTGGATTTAAAAGGAAACCCCCTCATCTACGAAGCTTACTTTCCTGGAGGCGGGCTGCACCTTCTGCATGGGGTTCCGAAAACCAGCCCCCACAGCCCCTTGCGCTGCGGCAGGGAGCTGGCCACGCGGCTCCGTTTTGTCTTGGCTCGGCTCTCCGGTGCGGGCCAGGCCAGAGGAAGCAGAAGAGGCTTCCTAGTTCTTGGTTCAAGATCCCTCCCTGTGCCAGCTGCCTGGAGCCACCTGCCGGGCCGGACAGCCAGCCAGGTCACAGCACAACTCCTGGGACAGCCGTTCTCGGGACCCGGATCCAGTAGCGTCCCCTCAGGCTGGGTCCCTGCAGATGGGGGCCACCCACACGAGCCTGGCCATGGGATGTGGAGGGGTCTTTCAGCTGTGGCTTCACTACCTCCCAGCTGTTTTCTCTCGTGTCTGGCTGGACTCGTCCTTTTGCTCACCCGGAAGGTGCGTTGCGGAAATCTGTGGAATGCTCTGTTCGGTGTGGCCAGCCAGGGCACCTGCAGAGAGGTGCGTTTATTGGCTCAGGGCCAGGCAGCCTGTGGTTAAGAGGGGTCAGAGGTGACGGGCACACTTGGTGATGTTTACCACTGGCTTTATTTAAAGTGGTAGCTCCCAGACCGGGCTCTGACCCCCAAAGACTTCATATAACATGTTAGGACCTGGGGACACCATCCACTGGCCGTGGACCGCACCCAGGGGGACGCCAGGGTCCTCCGGGGACCCACGTACCCGCCTCTCCTGGGGACTTGACAAGGGTGCCTGAGGCCAAGGGAGGTCACGGACTCCCTCCAGGCCCCTGACTTTGATTTGTGGTTCTATGAAAACCATGTTCACACTTTCCACTCTATTGTAACCACAACAGGGCAGTTGCATCCGGCATGTCAGTGTCCTGCCCTGGGCAGCTCGCCCGCCCGGGCACTCTCCCTCTGGTCTGGCGACCCACCAAGAGGGCAGTTCTCATTTTGTTATTAGTAGAAGAGCTTCCAGTGTAAAAGCTCTTCGTTTTCTTTGGCCAGAAAGTGTATGGTTTGTGTTTTTATTTTTATTTTTTTAAAGAACGGAGACTTACTCTCTGAATGGTGTCCATGTCCTGACCCCCATGGGTGGGATAATGGCCTGACATCTCCTCTTTGTCCCCCTTCCGCCTGTTCAGCCCGCCCCTCACCCCCCCAGGCAGCGGGCGGCTGGTTCCTTCCCCAAGTGCTTGCTGGGAAAGAATGTGGCTGCTGGCCTCTTCTCTGAGAGCCCCTTTGAGCCGGGCCTCGCAGAGACAGGAAGGAGATGTCCATGAAGGTGGACATGTTGGGGGAAAGGAGTGACCAGGGCCAAGAATCGAGTCCTCGCAGGAGAGGACTGGTGCCTGCTGGTTTCCATCATGGAATGGGGAGTCTCCTTGACTCCGCCTGGCCCCTCTCCCTCTCGGGCTGACAGCCAAAGGCTGAGGCTCCTCTGCTCCGATCTTGGACATCTCCTCAAAGCACTGGAGGCCAGAGGGGCCCCCGAAACGGCTTTCCACGGGTTTGTGCGGGGCGGGGAAGCACTGTCCCTTCCTAAGCGCCCTCTCTTCAGATGCCTGGCAGCTTTGTTGCAACCTCAGAACAGACGAATCATGAATGAGCGAGAATGTGGGAAGAATGTAATAAATGTGTATCTAGATAGAGAGCTGATCTCTGGAGAGGACTTTCACCACGGGCAGCAGCCTGTGGAGGACCCGGGGGACTATGACCCTTGGCCAAAGGGAGGGGTGTGCCTGTCCGGATGCTGAGGTTGGAGAAGGCACTTGGCAGTGAACCTGGGCAAGCGTCGCCCTGCCGGGGGCTGCAGTCCTCCAGCCAGGTTGGGCAGCAGGCCTGGGAGCCAGCAGAAGAGGGCCCCTTGGTACTGGCCGCCCCCTCCCCAGGCCCCGGGAGCTCTGCTCCATGCAACAGAGGGCCCGGAGCTCCTTGACCATCTGTTAATTAAGTGCAATAAATTTTTCTAGAAAATGGCAAAGATGACTTCCAGGTGGATAGTGCTATTTTGTGGTGTTGGGGATGCCAGATCACCACTTGGTTTTATTTTTCTAAAGTGCATGTGATGTGACAGAGTGTGTGGGGCTCTGCGTCCTCCCTCGGGAGCTGGGGTTCCGGCGAGCCCCGTTTCGTTAACCTGTGTGGGGGAAGGAGGCAAGGAGAGCATTCCTTCCTCCCAGCTGGCAACGGCAGAAGCAGACCACAGCCCGTTGGCCTTATGTGCGTATGTGCGTGCGAGTGTGTCACTGCTGGTGGGCCGGAGTGATGTGGCGGGGAGGGGAGCCGGGAATGTAACCTTTTCAAGACAAAATTAAATATTTTGAGATGAGAATTGTGGGGCTGTCTTTTCTGTCCTCGCTCTGTGTCTCCTCTGTGTGTGTAGATTGGCCTCGGAGTTTGAGGGTTATCCCTGGCACCCCTGCATCCCTAGCCAGTGGCCAAGTCACCTACCCACTCTGTGCCTCAGTTTCCTCGTCTGCCAGAGGGAAGTACCTCACGGTTTATCGAGAAAGGACAACATGAGACCAAAAGCATTTTGAACAGCGAAGTGCTGACAACTGGCAGAAAGACGGGCACCTGCTCTTGAAAAGTGTTCCCGAACGGAATGATGGGTGGCAGCTACAAACACACACAGAAACACAGACACTCGGCGAGTGGGTCTCCGTGAGATCCTGGAGGTTTTTACTCCTTTGGCCAGGTTTCTGTCTGTGGCCGTGTGAACTTCACAATTAAAAAACAAGTTTATATGTGGTGCAGCCACATGTAGGGAGGTTCCTGCACTGCTGTTACTGATCCACTCAGCATTGGTGACCCCAGGTCCCCAGCTAAGGGCTGGCCAGCTCCCCCCACACACGCATAGGCTTTCATTAAGTTGGGGAGCGGAATAGGACACATCCCCTGTGTCAGTGCCCCTGCAAGTCCCCTCCCCTCTCCCAGCTCCACATCTCGTCAGTGCTTCTCACTCTGCTGCCTTGAGTGTGGGCCCACGTGTCTTCTTCCTCAGCAAGGTCTGGAAGGACTGCCTTCTTCAGCCAAGGCTGCCCTGTCCTGCCCCCCCCCCCACTCCACACTGCACACTGTTGGTGCTCAGCTCCCTGTTGCTTGAGGGGCCAGGAACGACTTGTAATCCTCAGGAGGAAGACATATTCGGAGTTTGGAGATGGCCTGGCAAGCTGAACTTCTATTATTTTTTAATCCTCATCTATGGATATGCTTTTTACTGATTTTAGAGGAAGAGAGAGGGGGAAACATCGATATGTGAGAGAAACATCTGTCAGCTGCCTCCCATACACACCTCTATCCGGGATCAAACCCACAACCTGGGTATGTGCCCTGACTGGGAATCGAACCCACAACCTTTTGGTGTGTGGGATTTCACACCAACTGCACCACCCAGCCAGGATAGATAGGGTGGACTCTCAAATGGCCATCTTACAAATAAACATCGAGCTCAGAAATCAGGGTCATATGTCCCAAATCACAGCTGCAGGACTAGAACGTATGCCCAGAGTGGTTTCAAATCTTCAAGTTGCAATTCCCAAAGCAGTAACGGCAGGCAGAGTGCTCCCAGCCTAGGTCTCCTATTCCCCTTCCTTCAGCTCACAGAGCCTCAGCTCAGCCCTCCCTCCTTCCAGCCCCAGGATCTCCAGCACCTGTTACATCCTGGTCTGAGGGACGGGACACCCGCCTCGCGGGGCTCAGCACCTGCAGCCGCCACGTGGCGATGACGCAGGTGGTGCGGACCTACCCGGAGGCGAGCCCTGCGGCCCCAGCAGCTGTGGGTCCAGCAGCCGTGGGGCGCCGCCAGGCTCCAACCAGATGTGTGGCTGGTCTTAGGCGAGTCCCCCCACCTCCCCGAGCTATTGATCTTTACAATGGGGGCGTGATGCTCAAGGACGTGAGTACCCGACACAGTTCAGCTCTTCTTACCTCCCAGTTCAGCTCTTCTTACCTCCCAGCGCCCCGGAGGACGGGTTTTCACAGCTAAGCACAGGCCCCTTCCTTCCTGGACCGCTTCCATCTACCCACAGCCTCCCACACCTCCGAGGCGGCAGCTCCTGACGTCAGCAGCTGGTCCGGGAAAGCTGCCAGCCAGGGAGGGGGGTGACAGCACCGGAAATCAGAAACAGGTTTCAAGGCGGGTGCCCCAGCCAGCCTCTCGGCACCCTCATCCGCTTCTCACTTCAGCCGGGCCTCCCAGCCACGCAGGCTGACACCTGGACCCAGCGGGCAGGAGCAGTTCCTCTGCCAGCCGTCAGCCGGAGCTGGGGCTGCACATGTGCCAGGCGCAGCCCCCCACCCCCCAGCTCTGAGGCTGCCAGGGTCCCCCAGCTCGGGAGGGGCATCCACTTGGGCCTGGATTCCAAACTGACTACCTGGTCCCAGGTGGCTGCAGGGAAAGCCGAGGGAGAAGGAATCTCAGTGGTCCTCAGAGCCCACGCTGGGGCATGCTGCCCCCTGCTCTTCGGTTCCAGTCCCTCAGCACCCGAGGCTGGGCGTCTCCATTTTTTTTTTTTAATATATTGATTTTTTTACAGAGAGGAAGGGAGAGGGTTAGAGAGTCAGAAACATCGATGAGAGAGAGACATAGATCAGCTGCTTCTGCACGCCCCCTACTGGGAATGTGCCTGCCACCCAGGTGCATGTCCTTGACCAGAATCGAACTTGGGACCTTTCAGTCCGCAGGCCGACGCTCTATCCACTGAGCCACACCGGTTTCGGCGGACGTCTCCATTTTACAGAGAGAACAGGCTGCCTAAGGTCTTCAGTGATGTGCCCAAGGTCTCACAGCTGCTAAGTATCAGAGCTGAGAGCCTAACGCAGGCCTGGTGGCTCCTCAGCCCACGCTCTCTCTGCCATCTCAGCGGTCTCCTGTCTAAGGCGCTGGTGCTGCCGGGACCTGTCCCCCACCCTCCACTTCCCTCTGGCCAGCAGAGGTCAGCCAGCCAAATCAGCCAGAGCAGTGCCAGTCTGACACCCTCCATGGGCTGCCCAAGCCGCCCTGGCCAGCAGCAACAGGCCGGGCCCAGCAGTGGGCGGTGGCAGGAAAAGCCCGGGGCCAGGACCCGCCCGGTAACTGCGTGTGACAAATGTGCAAACAGGTTCGGAGAAGTGTCTTCCCCAGGACTACACTGCCTCTCCACCCAGCTCCTTCCACCTGTTCCTTGGTGCCCACACAGCCTGGGCCCACCTCTCTTTTCCTCCCTCCTGCCCTTTCTTCTCCTCTTGGGTGCCAGGGTCAGAGGCTTTGGACAACCAAGACCTTAGACGTTATCACATCAGCCCTGGATGGTTTGGCTCAGTGCATAGAGCATCAGCCTGGGGACCAAAGGGTCTCGGGTTCAGTTCGAGTCAAGGGCACGTACCATGGTTGCAGGCTCTTCCCAGGCTGGTCGGGGCTGGTGCAACCAACCAATGTGTTTCTTTCACATCCATGTTTCTCTTTGTCTTTCCCCCTCGCTTCTACTCTCCCTAAAAATCCACGGAAAAACATCCTCAGGTGAGGATTAACAAAAAGGGAAAAAAAGTTATAAAAATACAATAGAAAAATTACAAAAAAAAAGTTATCATATCCAGGTCCTCCCTGACTGGATGGGGAGAGACCCAGAGAGGAAAAGGAGCTACTTACTCAAGGTCACACAGCAAAATGAGACTTGTGCTAAGGGAGACCGTACCCCCACACTTCCCCTCTCCCTGGAACCACACTGAAGCCAGGTGGCCCTTGGCTCAGGGAGGGCATTGGCTGCTCCTACTCTACTGGACCATTAACTGTTTGCAGAAGCTTGAGCTCACCTTTTGGAAGCAGAAGTCAGCCTCACCCTAGGCCTCATCTTCCACTTGCTGTGTGTCTTTCTGCAAGCCACCTCCCTCTCTGAGCCCCTTGTTCTTCATCAGTGCCATGGGGAGTGGGTTCCCTCTCCTGCCTGTCCCTCAGGGCTGCTGTGCACTCCTTCTGAGATGCTGAATAGAAGCCCCTTGTGAATTGCAAGGGATGAGACAATGTCCCAGCCCAGCACACCTAGAACCCAAAATGTGATGAAAGGTAGTTTCCCCATTCATCCTCCTCACAGCAGCCATTTAAAATTTAAACCACCAGCCCTAACCGGTGTGCCTCAGTGGATAGAGCATCAGCCTGTGGACTGAAAGGTCCCAGGTTTGATTCCAGTCAAGGACATGTACCTTGGTTGCGGACACATCTCCAGTAGGGGGTATGCAGGAGGCAGCTGCATCGGTTTCTCTCCCATTGATGTTTCTGACTTTCTATCCCTCTCTCTTCCTCTCTATAAAAAATCAATAAAATATATTTAATAAATAAATAAAGTTTAAACCATCCACCCTGGCTAGTTTGGCTCAGTGGATAGTGTTGGCCTATGGACCGAAGGGTTCCAGGTTGTGGGCTTGATCCCCAGTAGAGGGCGTGCAGGAGACAGCCAATCAATGATGCTCCCTCATCATTGATGTTTCTATATCTTCCTCTCCCTTTTTCTCGGAAATCAATAAAAATATATCTAAAATAAAGTTTAAACCGTCCATCATAGTCTGTGGCTCTCATCGCACTCAGCAATAAATCCAAATTCCTGCTGCAGCCCCAAAAGCCCTGGGAGACCTGGCCACCACCTGGTCCACGCCCCCCTCCCTCCACACCCCAGCATCCGGGTCTAGTCATGTGGACCCCTTAGCTCTTCTGGGGTCACACCCAACTCCTCACCTCAGGGCCATCCTACTTCTGTTCCATCTGCCCAGAGTGATGTCCCCTCAATCTTCTCAGCCTCACCCCATCCTCCGTGCCTGGCCGGCCCAGGGCTTGACACGTAGTAGCTGCTCACTAAACACCTGCTAAAACCTCACAGGGACAGAGGACAGGACCAGGGCTGGGGTGGCAGGAGTGCCCTGTCACCACCAGGTGGTGCTGGAGACACGTCCCTGGCAGTGACCTCGGATGCAGCCTCCAGATTTGTCCTCTCAGCAAAGCCTCCCAGGCGGTGCTGGGGGCTCCAGCTGACTCACAGCCCCTCCTTTTCTCCCCTCCTCCCCGCCCCCCCCCCCCACACACCTCCTGTCCCCCAGTGGCTCCTGGCAAGCTTGGCTTGGGGGATCCACAGAAGCGTGGCTCTTTCTGGGGAGGGAGGGGTGTGTAGGCCTGAGGAGGTGAGGTAGGGGGCCTGGGGGAGGGGCTCTGGGGAGGCCTTGGACTTGGAGTCTGCGCGGTGAGCCTGAGTCTGCACCCCACCCCTCCACCCCTCCCGCCTTTGACAGGCCTGTCCTGGCTCTGAGCCTCAGTGTGTTTCCTCATCGGTGGACAGGCGCTGAAAATGTGAGAACTGAAACTTCGCGGGCCGCTCTGTCAGGAGGAGGCTGAGGAGTTTTTTTTGAGGGGTGAGGGGGGTTCCCAGTGGTGGGCGGTGTGAGCAGGTGGGAAGTGGGTGGGTTGGGGGAAAAGACAAGCGGTCAGGAAGCCAGCAGCCTGCAGAGCCTCAGCTTCTGCTCCATCAAACGGGCTTTCCTGACCTCCCCTGCCCTGAGGCTGGGACCTGAACTGAGCCTAGGAGAGCCCCTGGCTTACATGTGTGTGTGTCTGTGTTTAAATGGGTGTGTGTGTGTGTGTGTGTGTCCACGTCTGGGAGTCTGTGGGTAAGGACAGGCTGCCTGTCCCCGTGGCAGAGAGGATGGGGGATTCCAGGGAAGAGGGCCCTGAGGGCACCCCACTTCCGCTCCAGCCCAGCACCTGTAGCTACATCTTCTCTCTCCCTCTTCGCCCAGAGCACCCGGTGCTTCCTGATTCGCTTGCAGACCGCAGGCCGCCCTCCTGCTCGCACCTGGCCTGGGGACTGCCCGAGGGTCAGGGGGCCGGGCCCCAGCTCCCCACTTCCTCCCGGGGAGAGTCCGTCTCGCTTCTCCCCTTCTCAAGGGATGTCATTATGAAGCACTTACTGTGTGCCAGCAGCTCGGTGCACCTGTTCATCATGTCCTCCTCACCACAGCCCTCTCCAGTGTCTTTACACTCTTTTATGGGGAGGAAACCGGTTCAGAGAGGGGAAGCGACTCGTGAGCTTGGAGCCTGCTCTGGCGAATGTTCTATCAACACCACTGGGAGGTGGGAACGAGGGGTACCAGGCTCCCCCTTTTCTGCTTCCTAACCTCCTGTTAACAAGCCATCTGTTTGGCCACCTGGCTCTTGCTCTTTGGCCTCGAGTGACCCCCTGGAAGACGAGGGTGGTATTGGTGGGAGTGGCAGGAGAAGGGCTGCAGAGGGTCAGGGTCCTGAGCTGGTCCTGAGCTCTCCCCACCCAGCCACCCGCTCTAGCCAGGAGGTCTGCTCTTCAGGTCTTTCTCCCAGACCAGCTGGGCAGGCTCCCAACAAGCACTCCCAGACGCTGCCTAAGGAGGCTGTCCTTCCAGGCCCCGCGGCAAGGCCGCTTCTTCCTGGAAGCCCTCCCGGATGCCCCATGGGAAGTGGCCTCTCCCGCAGCTTTGCCCTTCGTCTCTCTGGACTGCTGAGTCACTGGGGGCAGAGGCCATGCCCTAATTCCCAGGACCTGCCAGGTCGAGAAGACTCAGTGAGCGCTTGTGGGTGGGTTATAATCGTGTTAATAAGACCTCCTCTTGGTTAAATGTTCACTAAGGGCCCCGCCATTAAGGGCTTTTCGGGCAGTTGGTCCAGCCGTCTTTCCCACGGCCCTCCGCAGACTTCCTGTTATTAGCCTCGTCTTACAGGTGAGGAAACCGCAGCCCAGAGAGGTGGAGTGACTCGCCCAAGGTCACACAGCCAAGACGTGCCACAGGCGGGCTTGCCACTGCGTCTCTCTGGGTCCGGAGTCTGTGTGTCACCGAAGTGAACTATCAAGGCATGGACATTCTGCCAAAACCGGTGTGGCTCAGTGGATAGAGCGTCGGCCTGTGGACTGAAAGGTCCCAGGTTTGATTCCGGTAAGGGCACATACCTTGGTTGCGAGCACATCCTCAGTAGGGGGCGTGCAGGAGGCAGCTGATGGATGTTTTTCTCTCATGGATGTTTCTAGCTCTCTCTCTCTCCCCCTTCTTCTCTGTGGAAAATCAATAAAATATATTAAAAAAAAAAAGACATGGAGAGTCTAAGGGCTGGTCCTCCCGGGGTGCTGTGGGCCACGGGGTGCTCAGGCTGGGCTGTGTACGGGTGAGGTAGGTCACTCTCAGCTCTCCCGGGGCTGGAGGCCAGAGCGCCCTGGATTCCAGCCACTACACACTCTCTCTCCCGCTCCAGCT
>PVJN01039809.1:0-19615 GCA_004026805.1 Lasiurus borealis
CCTCCTCCCTCAGACCCAGGAGCCCAGGCCCCCAGCCTCCTCCCTCAGACCCAGGAGCCCAGGCTCCCAGCCTCCTCCCTCAGACCCAGGCCCCCAACCTCCTCCCTCAGACCCAGGCCCCCAGCCCTTAGGGAGTTATATGTCTGGCATCCAAGCCCCTCAAAGCTCCCGCTGTCCAGGCTGTGTCTGCCTTTGCTGGGGAAGGAGGACACGTCACAGTAGGAGGAGGGGCAATAGGCCCTGGCTCAGCACCCACTGAGTGCCCTGCCCTGGGGGGTAGACTCCTGCATCTCTCCCCCAACTGGGTAGGAGAGAGACGGCCACTTCCGGTGTCCACGTGGGGAACAGAGGTTGCCTTAGTTACCTGGCTGGATTGTGTGGGCAGGCTCACAGGGCCTCACACCTGCCCCGCCTCAGGCACCCGCTCTGGTGCGCTCAGGGGCAGAAGGGGGAGGGCCCTGGGTCCCTAGCCCAGCCCTGGAGCACCTACCCAGCGTGGTGGCGTGGTGCTTGGGGCTGTTGACGTTGAGGTGCAGGTAGTTGTGGTGCAGGTTATCTGTGGGGACCAAGAGGGAGGTGGCATCACCACCGCCGCCCACTCCCAGCCATGCCCAATGTCAGCCCCACCACGGACTCCTACCCCCACCTGCCCCTCTGCTGCTGGCACTCTTCCCACCTCTCCCCCCACCTCCCCGCCCGGAGACCGTCTAAGCCGACCCGGGCATTAGAGGCCTGGGTGGCTTGGCCCCAGTCTCACCCCCCCACCTCTTCCCAGGCCACACCACCGGGCCTTTGCCCCTGCTGTTCGCTCTGCCTTGGAACGCTGCCTCCCCTTCTTTGCCTGCAGAACTCCTCCTCATCCCCCCAAGATCCAGCTCAAATATCTCTTCCTCCTGCTCCTCGGACCCAGCACAGGCCTGGCCTTCTCAGCCTGGACCACCTCCCAGCCTCTCCTCTCCCCAGAGCAGAGCTCCCCCACCTTCTGAGTCTGCTCCAAACTCCTCCTCGGTGGCTACGCACGGCCCCGGGACAGCCTGGCACTCAGGCCCTTCCTTCCTGGCCCCCCTTCTCTCTCCCTCCCCTCACCCTCTGTGCCACGGCTGCGCTGGCTTTCCTGGGCACCTCCCTCCTCCAACCAGACCCTTCCAGCCGGTCCAGTCCCTGAGGTGCTCACCTTGAAATCTGTATGTATAAAACCTAAGCGACTCTTAGGACCTGGTCGACAGGTAGCTGTGACGCACACTGACCACCAGGGGGCAGATGCTCGCTGCCGGAGCTGGCCCCCTGGCGGCCAGTGTGCTCCCCAGCTAACCTCCCGCAGTCCCTCCCCATGGCAGCCCGGTGAGGCCGAGGGACACCCCTCCCCTGTGCACGAATTCGTGCACTGGGCCTCTAGTGTAAGAACAGCAGCAGCTCCCGGGGACACAGTGCGTGCTCCAGAGCGTGGCTCAGAGCCTCACCACGGCCCTACGGGGAGCGCTGTGTGCCCTCCTCTCGTGGGTGAGCCACGGGCTTGCCCAGGTCACACAGAAGCAGAGCCAACTCCGTCTGCAACCCCAGTGGTCTGCTCCCTTCTCCCCGCCCCACCCCCCAAATCCTAATTCAGCAGTGGGGCGCGTCCTGGGGTGTAGTGGGCTGCTGGGTTGTCTGACACGGAGTCTGTCAAGCTCAGGGGCTGAGAGTGTCTAAGTCTAAGTCAAGGCGCCCACCCAGGGTGCCCACGCCTCCACTTAACCAGGGAGGCTGCGGCGGGGGCGGGGCTACAGGGGCGAGGGCGTGGCCAGAGGCCCATGCCACAGCTCCCAGGTCCCACTCACCGAGATTGGAGGGCTTCATGGTGTTGTAGAGGTTCTTGGGTGTCCTCGGGGTCATACTGTCAGGACCCCCGACCCCCGGGGTCAAGGAGCTGCTCCGTGCTCGGTCCGGACGGGTCCCGGGTCCCGCCTGATGCCTCAGAATGTCCACCAGGGCCCTAGAGGGGGCAGAGGGATCTTCATTGGCCTGAGGATGGGGGCACGGGAGGGAGGGCCCGGGATGCTTTCCCCGCCCTAGACGCTCCTTTGGGGGACAGCTGTCAACTCAGCAGGTTGGCCACGCCCCTCGCCTTTGGCCACGCCCCTCGCTAAAGGCAAGCTGAGCTCTGTGCGCCCGTGTCCTGGGACCTCGCTTCCAGCCTGACGCGCACTTCCCCATCCGCCGGGCCTACCCACGATCCTCCTTGCAGCCCGCCCCATCGTGGCCTGGGAGCTCAGTCCTGTGTGTATATGTATAGTTTACTGACTTTCTGCAGTGAGTAAGAGAGAGGGAGAGAGTTAGAAGCATCGATGAGCCGAAACCGGTGTGGCTCAGTGGATAGAGCATCGGCCTGCGGACTGAAGGGTCCCAGGTTCGATTCCGGTCAAGGGCATGGACCTTGGTGGCGGGCACATCCCCAGGGCGGGGGGTGTGCAGAAGGCAGATGATCGATGTCTCTTTCTCATGGATGTTTCTAACTCTATCCCTCTCTCTTCTTCTCTGTAAAAAATCAATAAATTAAAAAATAGAAGCATTGATGAGAAAGAGACATCGATCATCTGCCTCCTGCATGCCCCCCCCCCCGGGGATGTGCCCACCACCAAGGTCCATGCCCTTGACTGGAATCAAACCTGGGACCCTTCAGTCCGCAGGCCTACGCTCTATCCACTGAGCCACACTGGTCAGGGCAATCCTGTTTCTTCTGCAGCTCTCCCGTGGGGATAAAGAGTGCCCCATTCACCCAGCTCGACGGACCCCAAATCTCAGGATCACCTGGGGTGCTCTTTCTCCCTCCCCCTCACGTTCCTCGGCAAGGTGGTGCATGCGACCTCCGCAGCAGCTCCTGCTTGGCACTACTTCTCGCCCGAATCCTGGCTAGCGCCTCCTGACGGTCTCCTGCTTCCTCCCATGTCTCCCCGCTCAGCTCAGGACCCTCGGGGCTCCCCAATCACCCCAGACTTAACCTCCGCCTCCTCACAGCTGTGCTGGCTCTGCTGTCCTGCAGACTCCACCGCAGGGCCTTTTCACGCACTGTTCCCTTGTCTGGGATGCTCCTGGCCACTTCTTATAAAACGCCCCCTCCCACCCCTCACTCTTGCTTTCTCTTCACCGCAGCTGCCGGTCACTAAAAGGATTTGGCGTACGTGTCCGCTTGCTTACTGCCTCAGGCACACGTTCATGACAACGGTAGCCAACGTTTCCGAGGGCTTTCCGTGGGCCAGGCCTCCACGTGAACCAACAGGCCGAATGGGTGGGGATCGCTGATTAGCCCCATGGCGCAGACGGGGACCCTGAGGCACAGGCGGGTTAAGCAAATTGCCGGGGCCACACCGCCCACAGGCAGCGGGCCTGAGGTGGGGAGCCCGGCTTCCCCATCTGCACAGGGGCCTTGCTTCCTTCACTCGTGTACCCCCAGGTCCTGGGCCCCAGAAAGCGCCCAAGAGACGTTTTGTTGAACGGACGAGGCGTGAGCCTCCCCCATTCACCAGCCAGGCGTGCGCCGGCTCCCGCGGCCGCGCCCTCCCCGGCGGCCCCCCCGCCCCCGCCCCCGCCCCGCCCCTGGCTCCTACCCTGCGGCTGGAGCGCGCACACACCTGGGCACGTTGAGGTCCCGGTGCGCCCTGGGCGCGCGGGACGCCTTGCTGAAGGCCACTTTGGCTCCGACGCCGACGGCCAGGGCGAAGCTGATGACCCCGCACACGACGTAGGCCGTGCTGCCCGCGGGGCCCTCGCCCCCACGCATCCCGTTGCCCCCTGCCCGGCCCCCTTCCAGCCACCCGGCCTGGCCGGGCCCGGGCCCCCCGCCCGCGCCCCCCGCGCCCCCCGCGCCCCCGGCCAGGGGCGGCGGCGTGGTGGCCCAGCGCGGCGTGTCGTAGTTGGAGCAGGAGGCCTGCGCCAGGCGCATGTGGCGGTGCTCGCAGCAGAAGCGGTAGTGGCAGGTGCCGCAGCAGAAGCGGTAGGAGCCGGTGCTGCAGTTAAAGGTGGCGTCGTACTGGCCCATGACGTCGTAGTAGCCGTGGCAGAGCTCCGCCGGGGGGGGCGCCCGCGCCGCCGCGCCCGCGCCGCCCGCGGGGCCCGTCCTCGTGCCGTTGGCGCCCGCGCCCCCGCCGCCGCCGCCGCCGCCCGTCAAGGCCCCGGTCAGACGCCGCAGGTGCGCCAGCAGGGCGGGCAGCGGGCCCGGCGGCTCTGCGCTCGTGGCGTTGGGCGGGCGCGCCCCGGCCTGGCCGGCGGTGGAGGCCAGGAGCAGGAGGCTCGTCCCGAGGAGCAGGAGGGCCGGCATGGGGTGCGCAGGAGGCTGGACGGGCCGCCAGGCTGAGCGGAGATCCGAGGCTGGAGCGGAGGCGGGAGAGAGAGGTCCAGAGGCGGGGAAGTATGGGCCAGGGGCCAGGAAGGATGAGGAAGGAGGGCGAGGGGGAGGGAAACGGAGGGAGACAGAGAGGATGAGAGGCGCGGAGAGGCATGGGCCCGACGTTGGGGGACCCCCGGCAGTGGAGGGGAGGAGCACCGGGCAGTGGAACAGAGTGGATGGAAAGGATCCACGCGAGTGACGGACGGAGAGGAGATCGGGAGGAGGCATCGCCGGTGGACAAGGAATAGGACGGGTATGACGGCAGCGCGTGATGGAGAGGAAGAGGGCAGAGGGGAAGGAGGCGGGGGGCGGGAGGAGGGAGAGAGGAGCCAGAGGTGTGGGTGGGTGGAGGCGGGCGGAGGGGGAGGGAGAGGGAGAGATTGCAGTTGAGAAGCTGTTCGCAGACCAGCAGTGGGGGGAGGGGTGGGTCCCTGCTGTTGGGCAGCACCACTAGGCGCCAGAGCGCGCCTCCCCGCAGGCACGGCGCCTCCAGGTGTCCTGGGCGCGGCTGTCCCGTGGAGAACCTCTGGCTCAGCCCCTCTGACCCTCGGTCACCCCACAGGCGTGTTTCCTCCCCTGAGCTGGACCTAATAATCAGATGGCAGGCGGCAGTGTGTGCGTGTCTGTCTGTGTGTTCCTCTCTCTCTCTCCAAATGAGACACCAGCGTTCCAGCAGGTCCCTCATTTGCCTGAGCCCCGCAGCGCGCTCCCACATAGTGGACACAGCGGGGAACTGGGCCTCAGGGTACCCCACACAGAGGATCCTCCATTGTCCTGTGGTTGGGGTTAGGGTGCTGGGCAAGGGTGCCATCCACCTGCGCACCATGGCCGCAGGGGCGCACCGGGGAGGCTGGGGAACGGCCAGCAGGCCTGCTCCATGCCCCTCTGCACCCTGCCCCACTGGCCCATGGAACACGCTCTCCCTCTGTGGACAAACCCCACTGCCCCTCCCCCTGCACATCGGTGCTCACCCCCAGAGACACAGCTCCAGGCCACTGACAACTCGGGGCGGGGGGTAGGAGGAAGGCGGGGAGCAGTGACACAGCCCCTCAAACCCGGACACCACACACACACACACACACACACACACACGTGCACGCGCACAACTCACGCCTCCCAGTGCACGCAGGGCAGCACCTACTGGTGGGAAGAGGGACACACAGCCAGGGGCCGACGGCGTGGCCATCAGTCCCTGGATACGGGGCCGAGTCGGTCCCTTGGTCACACAACGGAGCTCACACACTCGCCCAGCGCAGGGCACCACAGCATGCCAGGCCCCCCAGGGCATCCTGAGCGCCCCTCCCCAGCCTCCTCTCAACACTGCCAGACCCGGGCACAACTCAGACCCAGCCTGACACGCCGGGGCCTCACACAGCTCAGGAACATGGCAAGGACCTGCCGAGCCAGCTGCACGCAATGGACATGCAGCCACACTCATCACAGCCCCAAGCAGGCAAGCTTGGGTGCGCACACACCTTCGCCCAGTGGAGGAGGCTCTGGAAGCATGTGACACCGCGAGCGCGCGCACACGCACACACACAACTGCACTCCCGCCCCATCCCTGGTCTCTCACACCTTTCTCCTCCACAGGTGGAGAGGAGGGGCACCTTGCGTGCCCAGCGGCTCAGGGCCAGAGGCCTGCTGGGTCCCCACTCCCCCAGCCTAAGTGACATGGATGGATGGACAGAGATTAGGGGAGCCAGCTGGAGGATGGGGGTCCCCCAGCAGGCCCCACTGGTCCTGGCACTCTTGGAGACCGCCCCCCTCCTCCACCCGCCACCCTGCACAGCACTTTGCCCCCACCTCTGGCCCCACCCCCTCCTGCCCCTGCCTGGTAGAGGTGGGAGCCAGGGATGGGGGGCTGAGGGGGGAGGGGCTTGGACTGGGAGGAGCCTGGAGGCGGTGATTAGGAGAGATGAGGCCGGTCGGGGAGAAAGACCTCGGGAGGGGGGACAGAGGCCCCCAGAAAAAGCGAGCACCGGCCCTGGGGAGCCGGGCGCTGGAGGGTCTGCAGGGCAGCGGGCGGTGCTGAGGAAGAGGCGGGGCAGGCGGACCAAGCGCAAGGGGTCCGAAGGCCAAGGAAGGGGTGAGGGGGTGGGGGCTGGGAGATGCAGAGCTGCCAAGAGGAGGCGGACCAGCAGGTGGGGGGAGTGGAGGGAGAAATGGGGGGTCCGGGGACTTGCCGCCCCCGTGGAGACGGGACTGCGGGAGAGATGGGAACTCTCCGGCTCACAGCGCTGGGGCAGCGGCCCCACCCGGTCGGTCCCTGGGCCTCCGGGGCCGCGCCTCCTGGTCCCTCCGCCGCGGGGCGGCCTCTGACGGGAGGGGCCCTGGCTCTCGGTCTCTCTCCGCGGGTGTCTGGACGCGTCTCCCCGCCCGCAGCTCTGCGGTGTCTGGGTCTCTGCCTGGTCCCCGGCTGCGCCGCTCGCCGCCGCTCCTCTGAGCCGGTTTTCCGGCGCCGCAGCCCCCGCCCTCGGCTCCCCTCCGCGCGGCTGTCCTGTCTCCTGTCTCCGGGTCTGCACATGCCCGTCTCGGTGCCCCTCGGACCCCAGGCTCTTCTCTTCCCCTGGGCCTCTGCGTCCCCCACTCCGGGCCCCCAGCCTCCCTCCCGGCCCCCTCCTCCCCCTCGGCCCGGTTTGGAGGAGCGGGTAGGGGGCGCTGCGGAGCGAGCTGTGTTCCTAGCGCAAAATAGACTCCTGTTGCCATGGCGACGCGAGCGCGGCCTCCCGGACGCGAAGCTTCTGGCTGGGGGCGAGGAGGGGGGACACCTGGATCCGGAAGGCGGGGGCCGGGGCACCAACGCCGGGTCCCAGGGGCTCCCGGAGGAAGGCGCTGGGGCTCGCAGGTCCCAGTGGGGGGTTGCTGGGTGTTCCGATGCGGGCTCCAGCCTTCTTTGGCGGGGGGCGGTCTGGGCGCGGCCTTAGTGGGCTCTGGTTCCCCAGTGGGGGCGGCTCACCTCACCGGCTGTGAGCTCTGAGGCCTGGGTTCTTGGGGGACTCAGGTTGCCTTCTGAGGTCCGCAAGGTTGGGGGTGGATGGGGGCCAAGGGCTACGAATTTCAAGGGGTTGAGGGGCCTTGAGATGGGGGAGGTGGACTCGGCAGAAGCCGGGCTCCCAGGTGTCTAAGAGGGCTGCAGAGCTCTGCGCCCCCTGTGGATCCCCCCCTGCGTCTGAGGGGCGCAGGGACCACCCAGATAAAGGTGTCTGTCCTTCCCATCCGTCCATCCGCATGCCCGTCTCTTCCTCCTCCCGTCCCCACGACCCCGTGCCTCAGTTTCCCCCTCCGCACCGGGTGCGGCCGCGCTCACCTCACTTTCCGATGCGGGGCCCTTGGGGATTCTGGGGTGGCGGCGGCGTGGGGGGCGGCAGCGCGAGCGCGTGTCTGCGGCCGGCCGGCGGGGCGTGCGCGCTGGCGGGGGGCGGCCGGCGGCGTGCGGACGACCTGCCGGCACTTCTTTTCCAGCAGCTGCGATGGGGCCAGCCCTCGCCTTTTCCCGGCGCCCGCCGGTAGCTGTGAAGCGGCACCTCCCCCTCTCCACCTGCCAGGGACCCCTCTCCCCGCCACCCGCAGCCCCCAGTCGCCCCCGGGATACCCCCCGAACCCAAGAATGGTTCGGTCCACAGCCACATCGGTGTTTATTCCGCGAGCCCCGGTCCCACAGCCCGTGACACTCCTTCCCCCTCCCCTTCCCAACCCTTGAGGGGGCCCGGGGCCGAGCCCCGCCCCCAGCCCAGCTCAGCCAACGGCCACCGGCTTCCAGGGGCTCATTTGCATTTCCGGGAGCTGTCACCCAATAGCAAGACAGCATCTGCCTCCCCTCCGAGGGGCGGCACTCCCGGTGGACTGCACCACTCTTGGGATCCAAGGATGGGGGAAAGCGCTTTCCACCGCGGCCCCGGGGACAGGAAGGAGGGGTCTCCCCTCGGCGCGGAGTGGGAGTTCAGCGGAGGAGGGGGTTCTGGCCTTGGAAGAGGCCGATCAGCCCGCTGTCCGGGGCGGGCTCCTTGATGATCTTCTGGATCTGCAGAGGGAGGAGGGTGTCAGGAAGTACCCAGAGTCCCCGTTTCCAGGACAGATCCGAGGGACACTGCCCCCCTCTTCTCCTTTGCCCTCCTGGCAGCAAAGGGTCAAGCCAACGGCTCCCTCTTCTCAGAACTTCTCCTGGGGCCTCCCTCTAACCGCCCACCGCGTTAGCGCCCCATCACCTGCCATTTGCCTGCTTTGCTGGCCTGAGCTGCTAAGATCGATGGGCTTGGCCCTAGCTGGTTTGGCTCAGTGGATAGAGATCAGGCGGCGGACTGAGGGGTCCTGGGTTCGATTTCAGTCAAGGGCACATACCTCAGTTACAGGCTTTATCCCCTGAGCATGTGCAGAAGGCAATCAATCAATGTGTTTCTCTCACATCGATATTTCTGTCTCTGCCTGCCCCTCCCTTCCATTCTCTCTAAAAATTAATGGACGGCCGAAACCGGTGTGGCTCAGTGGATAGTGTGTCCGCCTGCGGACTGAAAGGTCCCGGGTTCGATTCCGGTCAAGGGCATGTACCTTGCTTGGGGGCACATCCCCAGTGGGAGATGTGCTGATCCATGTTTCTCTCTCATTGATATTTCTGACTACCCCTTTTCCTTCTTCTTTGTGGAAAATCATTAACAAATATAAAAAAATAAAAGTAAAAATCAATGGACATTGAATGTGGAGAGAGCAGAGTGCCTGAAGAATGGCTCCTCTGTGATTAACACATCCAACAGCAACTTGGGCTTATTCCTCACAGGTGCCAGGATACTATGACCTTCCTGTGACATTACGCCCTATACATGGAAAAAAAATCAATGGACAAATACCCTTTGCTTGGGATTAACAGGAAGAGCAATGGGTTTTGCTCAGGGCTTATCTATACTTTCTTCTTCTTAAATCATTTCAACTCCCCCCACTTCCCAAACCCAGCCCGTGCCTTGCCCTCTCCACTCCCGATTCATTCATCCACTGCCCCTTGGATGCTGTTGTCTCCAGACCTCTCCCTCTCAGTTCAGCCCTTCGGGAGGTACCAGCCTGGAACCCCCATCTGGGGGCCTTCTCCCAAAGCCCCACCTTGCCCACTACTGAGCCCCAATGGCCTGCAGAGAGCAAACAGAAAAGGCAGAGCCCGTGTCCTCCCTGCGTCCACATTGGCGTCTCTTGGTCCCGATTCCTGCCCAGCTGCGGCTCCCTTGCTCGAGCCACGGTGGCTGCCCCTGGCTAACACGGCCAGACCTTGAGGACACGGCCTCTCTTCCCCACACTCCCCAGCACTCAGTACCGGATAGAGTCCCTGGATGAGGCAAGTCCGGTCCCCTTCCCCCGACACCCCAGGCCTTTGCCCCAGCTGGTCCCTCTGCCAGGAGCACTTTCTGGATGGCTGGCTGCTCCTCCCCCTGCAGGTCTCCACTTCAAGGGCCACCCCCCTCTGCAGGGCCTCCCCGCTGCTGACTATCTTACTTCTCACACTCCCGGCTCCAGGCCACAGTGAGTTAGCGGATACTGACTGGCTTTGGCTGTGGCCCCCGGACTTGTCCCAGTGGCTGGCACATAGTAGGTGCTCAATAAAGGCTCAGGGGAACTACAAGGACAGGAAAGGGCGGAGCTCAGTGGGTCAGGAACATCAAATCTGGGCAGGTCCTGCCTGGGCTCCTGCAGGCCCAGGGCGGGTACAGCAGGGACCACCTGGTCAAGCCTGGGTACCAGCAGAGCCCCTGGGAGGTGGGCGCAGAGGCTGGAGCTGCCTGCCAGCGGCCGGAGGAGGGGAGCGGTGGAGGGTCCAGAGGCCCCACCTCCAGGGCCCCTGCTGGACTGTCTGTTCGGGAGTCTGCCTGGCGACCTCCAGGCCTTAGTCGCCTTCTCCCAGGCTTCCTAGACCAGACCGCCCTGTGCAGGCAGCTCGCTGCCTTCTCTTCCCCCCCCCCCCACTCTCTCGGGTCCTCACTGCCCACCAGCAGCTTCTCTTACTGATTTATGGTTGACGGGGCAACTACCCAAAAGAACTGAGCCACCTCTGGAGGCGGCAGCCTTCTGCATTCCAAGATGTGTATGTTCCCGGATGTATTCCCCAAAGACGTGGTGGGCACCGAGGAGACATTTGCCAGGTGCATGGAAGGTGGGGGGTTGGGAGCCAGTACCTCCTTGAACTGGGGGTGCGCAGCGTCACCCACAAGTTGCAAGATGAGAGCTTCGCTGGTGGAGAGGAAGGCGCCGCTCTGCCGCATCCGGGCAAGTGCCACCAGGCGGTCCACCTGGCTGCAGGGGGAGAGGGGGTGTCAGCCCCGTGGCCCGACACCCGGGCCCCCAGGTGCCACCCCCCTCGAGGGTCCCCCTCACCTGCGGGAGGAGCAGGCGTCCACCACCACGTGGACCTGCAGCCCCCGATCCAGGAGGTCCAGGGTTGTGTTCTGGGGGCAGAGAGAGGTCAGGGCCAACCCCAGACAAGAACAGGGGTCCCAGGTGGGGGCCCGGGACACTGAGAAGCTGCGGTGGGAGGAGGGAGCTCAGAGCAGGGCAGAAGCCCCCGCTGCCCCCAGGTTACAATGGGGTCCTCGAGCAGCATGGGCGCCCCTGAGGAATCCTGAGTAAGCATCCCATCAGCGCAGGAGGGGTCAGGGTCAGGCGAGGGGTTCTGAGGGAGGAAAGGCTGCCCCTTTCAGGACGGGGAGACTTCAGAGGCGAGGCTCCCGGGCCAGCGGAGGGTCTCACCAGGATGCAGATCTGGGTCTCGATGCCGCAGAGCAGCACGGAGCGCAGCTGCGGCCGCTTGTCCAGCTCCTGCCTCGCCACGGGCACCATGCTGAAGCAGGTCTTGGGCAGGGGCTGTAGGCCCGAGGCCCCCAGCTCGGGCACCGTGGGGCCCAGGCCCTGCGGGTACTGCTCCGTCAGCACAGTGGGTATCTCCAGCAGTCGGGCCACCTGTGCTGGGAGGGGGACAAAGGCTGAGCCTGAGGGAGGGGCTGGAGCCCAGTCTGAGGGAGGGGGGCTGGATCCCCCAGTCTGAGGGAGGGGGGCTGGAGCCCCCAGTCTGAGGGAGGGGAGCTGGAGCCCAGTCTGAGAGAGGGGGGCTGGATCCCCCAGTCTGAGGGAGGGGGGCTGGAGCCCCCAGTCTGAGGGAGGGGGGCTGGAGCCCAGTCTGAGGGAGGGGGGCTGGATCCCCCAGTCTGAGGGAGGGGCAGCACCTGGAGCATGCGGGCGGCCACGGAGACGATCTGGGGGAAGTAGGCGACGTGGCGGAACTTCTCCTGCATGTCACACAGGAAGAGGATGGACGACCCCGGGATGACGCGGCCCAGGCTGTGCTTGACGGCTGCCATGTCTGAGGGAGGGCAGGGGGGGCCGGGGTCAGGCGGGGTGTGTGCCCTCCCGCAGCCCAGGGTCCCTGCGCCCAGACCTTAAGCCTGGTCCCGTTCTCCATCTCCACCCGCAGTTCGCACCTGCTGCTCCCAGCGCCGGAACACACCTTTTTATTGTGTTTAAAATATTTTTACTGACTTCAGAGAGGAAGGGAGGAGGGAGGGAGCGAGGGAGGGAGGGAGGGAGAGAGAAAGAGGGAGAGAGAGAGAGAGGGAGAGAGAGAGAGAGAGAGAGAGAGACACCCATGATGAGAGAGAATCAAGGATCGGCTGCATCCCGCATGCCCCACTGGGGATCGAGCCCACAACCTGGGCCTGTGCCCTGACCTGGAATCAAACTCTGACCTCCTGGTCATGGGTGGACACTCAACCACGGAGCCGGGCCGATGGGGCCGCTTCTTTTTTAACGGGGTGTCCTCTTCAGCCAGGAGATCACGGTCCCCCTCCCGGGAAGACTCCTCAGACCAGGTCCATCCCTGAGGCCCCAGACCCGCTCCCCTGGAGCCCGGCGGCTTCCTGCCCTCTGGGCGGGTGTGAGGGTGCCTGCCATCCCCATTACCCACTGCCACCTCCAACAGTGACCCCCACCGCCTGGGGGACGGGGCGGGGGCGCAGGGCCCTGAGCAGGGATGTGACCTGCCAAGCCCCCGCTCTGAGGGAGAAGAGCCGGGTCCCCTGGGCTACCCCCGCCCCTCCTCCTGACCTGGGGGGCCGAGGGGCGGCGCCCCGCCCTGGCCTCGGAAACCCGCTCCCCCAGGTGTGAACAGCCAGCTGAACTGCTTCCGGGACTGAGAGCCAGGCCGCGTGGCTCAGCGGTTGAGCATCAACCTATGAACCGGGAGGCCCCGGTTCCATCCCAGCGCCTTTTCCAATCAGGGCGCAGGAGTGGGCGGGGGCTCGAACCCACAGGGCGGAGGCAGCGCACCCAGACTCGCCGGCATCACCCAAGTCTCTCCCGCCCCCTCCTCTCTGGAGCCATCAAATGCCCACACGAGTCAACGAGGAGCATGCAAATTGCCATCACCAGCTCCGCCCCACAGCCAATCAGAGCGAGCATGCAAATCAACCCGGAGAGAAGGCAGTAGCCCCGCCCCCCAGTCGCTCGGGACCAGCCGGGAGACCACGCGAGAAGGCAGCCGCCGGCGCCCGATCCCCGGCCGCAGCCAGCAGCAGGAGCCTCACGTCCGCCTGCCCCACGTCCTGGGGAGACGGAGAAACCGGCCCCGAGCCTGAAGCTGGCTGCAGCCCCGGGGACCAAGTTGCTGCCCGCCCCATGTCCTGGGGGAGACGGGGAAATGGGCCCAATGCCTGCGAGCTGGCTGCCGCCTGCCCCCCCCATCCCAGGTTGCCGCCAGCCGCCAAGCTGCCCGCCCCACGTCCTGGGGAGGTGGATAAGCCCTGCCCATGGCCTGAAGCTGGCGGCAGCTCCGGAGACGAAAAAGCTGCCTGCCCCGTGACCCCAGGCCGCAGCCGGCCGCCACTGCATCCCGGGGAAGACAGAAGCTGCCCACCTGTGGTGCAGGTGTCAGCACTGTGGCTGGTTACTGCCTGGTGGACGGAGAAGCCTCCCACGGTGGTCCCGGGCACCCACACTTGCGACTGCAGCCCAGGCGAAGCCCCCTGCCCACCATACCCTGTGGCTGCAGCCGGCTTTGGGCGCCTGTGGCTGACCGGAGGGAGGGAAGCCCGGACCCCGGTGCCTGTGGTCGGCTGGAGAAGGAAACCCTGGGTCCTGGCTGCGGGCTGAGGCAGAGGTGGTTAGGGGCAATCAAGCCAGCAGGGGAGCAGTTAAGAGACCATCAGGCTGGCAAGCAGAAGAAGTTAGGGGCAAACAGGCAGGCAGGCAGGCGGTTAGGAGCCAGCCATTCTGGATTGTGAAAGGGATGTCTGACTGCCGGTCCTCCCCTGAGGGGTCCCAGATTGGAGAGGGTGCAGGCCAGGCTGAGGGACCCCCTCCCCCCACCTATGCACACATTTCGTGCACCAGGCCACCAGTATTTTAAGAAAACAAGCATTCAGCGGTTCAAATGGCACATCGGATGCCATGGGAATTTCATCTCAAGAAAACAGTGGGATGGGGACGCCCCCAAACCCAAAGCACACCAAGTTCATGAACGCACAGTCACAGCCATGACTGGCGCCGGGGGTGTCCGGGAGCCTGGTCTGTCCTGGTGGGGTCGGCAGGGGGCTCCGGAGGGAGTGACCAGAGAAAGGGACAATCTTCCTGAAAAGACAAAGCTGACCCTGGGACTCCCCGGCGCCATGGCCCACCTCGCCCACGCGGCTCCCTCCACTCCAGTTGCTCCAAACGCCCCGAGATTGGGGTCCTGGTTATGTAAGCTCTGGCCCATCCACCCTGTGGGATTCTCAGCAGCCAGGACAGACTACAAGGGAACCTTTAAGTAACCACAGGGAAAGGTGTTCAAAAGATGGTGACAGTGGGGAGCGGGGAAGTGGGGGGGAGGGGAGAGGCACACGCAGACAGCCTGCACCAATGCTCCCATTTGTGTCCCCAAAAAGAAGGGGGGAAAGGATGTGTCCTGCTGCTATGTACAGCCGCTCCTGGCAGGCACCGGAAGCAGCAGGGGTTTGGGGGGAGGGTAGGGGGAAGGGGGGACGGTCGTGGAGGGACAGTGCGAAGGCCTGGTTCTCGCTGTGCCCCTCCTTTTGAGTGTTGGACAGTGCGTAACAGGTTGTGTGGTCGGGAATAAATCGGCCCACATCAGGTGAGGACTCAGCCAAACCTGCCCGTGGCATTAACGTTATGAGAATGCTTATCCTTGGGGCGGGCAGTGGCAGAGGGGTTCCGGGGCTCCCGGGGATGGGGTGAGCGGGGTGTTGGGCTTCTCGATCTGGATGACTCTGCACCAGAGCGTTCACTGTGTGTGAAGGTATTTCAGCCGCGTATGGGTGATTTGGCCAGTTTCTTGCATATACGGTATCCTTCCACTTAAAGAATTCAGAATATAAAATAAAATGGGGAGGCCCTGCTGGCTGCTGGGGGTGGGGGTTGCTGGACTGGAGGCCAAGGCCAGGGAGGAGGCTGGGCTGGGGCCGGGGGTGGGGGGTGGGGCACGGGTGAGGCAGGGACACAGAAAGAAGGGGGCCTGGCTGCAGGACAAGGGAGGGGCGGAAGACCCAATTCAGGGCCTTCTGGCCCAATTCAGGGCCTGCGAATTAAATTGGGAACCTGGACCGAGAAACCGGTTTTGGGCAGAAAAGGAAAAATTGCGGGAGGGTGTGTGTGTATGGAGAGGTCTGAGCTGGAGACAGATTTGGGGGTGCCACGGAGAACGGACCTCTGCGTGTGTGTGTGTGGGGGGGGAGCCCAAGGCTGAAAGAGGAGGGGCGGCCTGAGGTGCGCAGCAACGTAGGGGGACAGGAGGGGGGTGCTGCTTAGATCCCCACGAGGCCTGCAGGGCGGACGACCTGGCTGGATAACTTTGGGCAAGTTTCACGCTCTGTCTGAACCCGTTTCCTCCTCGGAGGAAAGGGGGGTCAAACCCAGCCGCTCCGCAGGGACGAAGGGAAATGTGTACCGCGATGCAGAGAGGGCGGCAGCGACCCGCGGAGAGCTAGATGTCCGGCCGTGCGCCCTGGGTGCGGGGCGTCCGGTTCCCACCCGCGAGGCGGGAAGGCCGGTCTCCCCGCTAGGGCGGGTAGGGCGGGTTCTTCCCGGAAGGCGCTGGGTTCGAGCCCGGCCCTCCGCCCTCCGCAGGTGGTCAGGGAATCACTCACCTTTCAGGGCCCGGACTTCCGCCGCCAGGACCTCCCCGCCCGGGGCCCAGCGCGGGTCACCGTTTGGCAGGGTCGCGACACGTGGCCCAGCCCCCGCGCCGTCGTGTCCCGCCCCCTCTGCCTGAGACGCCCAATCGGCGCCCTCCGAGCTCTGCCCGGCCCCCGCGCCTGGCCAATCGGCAAGGCCGCTGGTTGTCAGTCCTGAAAGCTTGATTGGCTCACGCCGAGGGGAGAGAAGCCAGCATCTGACCAATGGGTGGCTAGATGGGGCGTGAGTGGCGGGCCCGGGGCGGAGCAGCGCGCTGAGTGCGGAGAAGGCTTAGTCCAGCTGGGAGGTGGGTGCCGGCGGCCGCCGCGCTGTAACCCCAGAAGCTGGGAGAGGAGGGGGCGCCCTGCCCAGGGCGAGGGAGGGCCTGGGGTTCCAACCCGGCCTTCTTGTCTGGACAGACAAGCACTTTCCCGCAAAAGGTTCAAGGCGCGATGAAGCCTGGAGCTTAAGATCCTCCCGCTCCCTGCCCGGGGGCTCATTGGTTAGAGCGCCGGTCCTAGCACTGAAGGGTCTCGGGTTCGAGTGCAGGTCAAGGGCACGTCCCTAGGTTGCAGGCTCGATCCTTGGCCAAGGTCGTGGCACGTGTGGGCGGCTCCCAGTCCCTTTAACCAGTTTCTCACATGATGTTTATCTCTCCCCTTCTCTCCCCCCGCTTTCCACTCTAGAAGCAGGTGAGGGTTAAAAACGAACAAAAAGACCCCCCACCCCTAGCCCCTCAGTCGGAGTTCTCCACGGCTTCCGTTTCCCCATCCGTACAGCAGCTGCTCCTTAGGGTGCGGGCAGAGCATGTAGACTTTTTGCTTGGAGATGGGGTTGAGAGGGACCGAGAGAGAACTCCCCCTCATTCTTGGAATAAAATCCGAATTACTCCCAGTTCATGGCCTGCCTTTGTCAACCTCTCCCACCTCCCCCCTCCCCCTCCCCCCTCAATTCCAGCCACGCTGGCCCCACTGCTGTTCCCCAAGGCTCCACCCCAGGGCCTTTGGGGAGAAGAGGAAAAACCGGGGAGTGTGTGTGTGAATGTGTGTGAACCCAGACCTTGGAATGGCCAGCTTCTTCTTTGTCTTTCAAGGCGTTGCCTGACCCCGGTGTCAGATTTATCTCCCTCAGAGCCCTCATTCCGGTCTGAAATTGGAAGTTTATCTGGCGCTTACAAACGTATGCGTAGCCCTAGCGGGTCTGGCTCAGCGATAGAGCATCGGCCGGCAGACTGAAGGGTCCTGGGTTCGATTCTGGTCACATACCCGGGTTGTGGGCTTGATCCCCAGCCTGGGACGTGCAGGAGGCGGCCCATCGGCGATGTTCTCTCATCATTGATGTCTCTGTATATGCCTCTCCCTCGTCCTCCCTTCCTCTCTGACATTAATAACAATATGTACTTAAAAAAGCGTGTTTTCATTGTTGTCCGTCCCCTGCTCTGCCCGCCCCACAATATGAACTCCGCTAACAGCAGAGACCTCGTTTATCGGATTCACTGCTGCCTCTGAAGCGCACAGTAGGTGCTCCTCCACGCCGCTTTGCGAGCGAAAGAGACGAGAGCAGCCCGCAGGCAGAGATGAGCCGGGGCTGGAGCGAGGAGCTGGGGTGCTGGGGCTGGGGTTGGGGTGCTGGGGCTGGGGTTGGGGTGCTGGGGCTGGGAGAAAGAAGGGAGGGGGGCCGCAGGGGGGCGGGAGGGGGGCCGCAGGGGGGCGGGCCGGCGGCTCCGAGGCCCGCTCCGGGGCGGGCGCAGGGCTCGGGAAGGGGTCCCGGCCGGAGGCCTCCAGCGCGGCCAGGCTCAGGCTGGGGCCCGCCGGGGGCGCCTCGCGGGGGCCACGCCCAGGAAGGGGGCGGGGGGCGGCGGTCTCCGGGGCGGCGCCTCCTGCGACGGGCGGACCGGGCCGGGTGCCGGGCGGCAGCCTCGATCCTGGCAAACCGCCTGCGGAGACGGGCGTCGGGGCTTCGGCCGGCGAGCGCCCGGCGGGGTGGGGGGCGCCCGTGTCTCCCAGCCGGGAGCGGGGTCCTGCGCGCCCCTCCTTCCTGTGCTGCCTCCCGCCCGCTCCCCCCTCTGGGTCTGGCAGTTTCGGAGGTGGGAGCCGCTGAGGGGGGAGCTCTGAGCTGCGTGGGGTGCAGACGTGGTCCAGGGCAGCGTGTCTCCCCCAGAGGCACCTGGGCGCTTTTGACTTTTGTTTATTTATTTTATATATTTTATTGATTTTTTACAGAGAGGAAGGGAGAGGGAGAGTTAGAAACATCGACCAGCTGCCTCCTGCACACCCGCACTGGGGATGTGCCCGCCACCAATGTACGTGCCCTTGACCGGGATCGAACCTGGGACCCTTCAGTGTGCAGGCCGATGTGCTACCCACTGAGCCACACCGGTCAGGGCGACATTATTTGTTTTTATCTGTTGGACCCTAGTCATCACATATCTAAATGTTAAAAGCACGGCCCTGACCGGTGTGGCTCAGTGGGTAGCACATCGGCCTGCAGACTGAAGGGTCCCAGGTTCGATTCCAGTCAAGGGCATGGACCTTGGTTGCGGGCAAATCCCTAGTGGGGGCTTGCAGTAGGCATCTGATTGATGTCTCTCTCTCTCTCATCGATATTTCTAACTCTCCCTCTCCCTTCCTCTCTGTAAAAAAATCAATAAAATATATTAAAAAAAAATAAATGCACGAGGCCAGCCAGCATGGCTCATCGGCGGAGCGTGGACCTATGAATTAGGAGGTCAGGGTTTGATGCCCGGTCAGGGCACTTGCCCTGGTTGGGGGCTCGATCTCCAGTGGGGGGCGGGCAGGAGGCAGCCCATCCAGGATTCTCTCTCCTCATGGATGTTTCTCTCTCTCCCGCTCCTCTTCTCCAAGAAAGCAATCAAAGTATCAATACATCTATGAGTATTGACTGCACCCAGCCCTGGGGGCCACTTCTCACCCCAGACTCAGGGCCCCGGCCCCTCCCCCCGGCCCTGCCCCCTCACCTGCAGATCTGATTGTGCAGGAACCGCCTGTGGTTGGGCCTCCTTTTGGGGGGCCGGGTCCGCTGGGGGTGCAAGGCGCGCAGCATGTAGGTGGCTGCCCTGCTCACAAAGGCACACAGCTCCCGGGGGCTTGGCTCCAAAACTCCAGGGGCTGTGGGGACCCCAGGGTGCATGGCCTGGGTGATCTGGGGGTAACTGTCCACTGGGTCCCTGTTGATCAGAAAGTACCCCCAAATCTGTGAGGGCTTGGGCTCAGGGTGCCGAGGAAGACTGGCCTTTGGTGGGAGTGGGGGTCAGGCAATGAGGACGGGGCGTCCCTCC
Source organism: Lasiurus borealis (assembly GCA_004026805.1). Lineage (NCBI taxonomy): Eukaryota > Metazoa > Chordata > Mammalia > Chiroptera > Vespertilionidae > Lasiurus > Lasiurus borealis. The sequence continues at coordinate 18,798 of PVJN01039809.1, forward strand.
GGTGCCCTCCTGCTCCCTGTGTCCTGGGAGAGGGACCCTAGTTGGAGGGACGATAAGGGGTGGAGGGCTGATATAGGAAGGCAGGGGCTGAGCAGGGAGGGCTCCTGTGGGCCCCCATGGGCCCAATTAGACATAGCTGGCCCTGGGATATGGGCGGTGGCGGGGCGCAGAGCAAGGCGCCTGGAGATGCCACTTAAGGTGACAAAGGGCTCGCTGGGCGGGAGGCAAGGCCAGAGCTGAGTCAACCGCCTCGGTTAGCGTGAAGGGCTCTTGACTGGGGACGAGGGGGGTGCAGGCTGGGGGGAGGGGTGGGGGACCAGGGTGCAGGCTGGGAGGGAAGAGGTGGAGGTGGGGTGCAAGCTGAGGGATTGTGTGGGAGGCACTGGGCCAGTGTTTGGGGGACAGAGAAAGGCTTGGGCTGGCCGAAAGGGGGCTGTTCCTGGGTAAAGAATAGGAGTGGGATCCTCTTTTTTTAAAACAACAACAACATACCTTCATTGCCTTTAGAGAAGAAGGGAGAGGGCAGGAGAGGCAGGAGGGAGGGATACAGCAGTGCTGAGAGAATCAATGATCAGCGCCTCCTTCATGCCACACACTGGGGCTAGGCTTTCAACTGAGGTAAGTGCGCTGACAGACAATGGAATGCTGAGATCCTGCTCACAGGTCACGACTCACCCACTGAGCATATGGGTCACGCCGGAATGGGCCCTGTTGTGGCTAGGCGGTGGTCAAAGGTGCTGGCTGGCTTTTGTTCTGAGAGGCGGTCAGGTGTGTGAGCAGGAGGTGTGTGAGCAGGAGGTGTGGGAGCAGGAGGTGTG
>PVJN01039810.1:0-19609 GCA_004026805.1 Lasiurus borealis
TGTGTGTGTGTGTGTGTGTTTGCGTGTGTGTGTATGGGATCGAGCCTAAACGGGCAGTCAGACATCCCTCTCACAGTCCAGGTGGGAAACAGGGCCATTCCCACCTGCAGGCCCGAAGGCCAGAGGGACAGAGTCAGTCACCAGAACTCAGAAGGAGCGCGTGGTGCTGAGATGCCAGATGGACAGGAGGGACACCTTTTGTGAAGCCTGAGGTGACCGTGCAGTGGGAAGCTCCGAGAACCAGTCACCCAGGCTCAGGCACCTCCTCCCTCTCACCTCCTGCGGGTGCTTTCCCGCTGAGGTTCAGCGGTCCTGGCGCTTGGGCCGCATCAGAATCACCTGCAATTCTTGTTGAAATGCAGACTTCTGATTCAATGCTGGAGGTGGAGGGTTAGATTTTTAAAACTATACATATTTTTATTGATTTCAGAGAAGAATGGAGAAGGGGAGAGACAGAAACATCAATGATAGAGAATCATTGATCGGCTCCCTCCTGCATGCCCCCGTCCCATGGGGATCGAGCCCGCCACTTGGGCATGTGCCCTTGACTGGAACTGAACCCGAGACCCTACCAGCAGCAGGCCTGTGTTCTATTCACTGAACCAAACCAGCTAGGGCAAGGAGGGTTGGATTTTGCATTGCCACATCTTTGCCCACAATGCTGATTCAGCTGCTCAGGGGACCAGACCAGATGGAGAATCATCATCATCCATGCAGTCCTGGGCACGAGGGATGGTGGAGAATGAGGAGAGCGGTTCTGAAGGGGCGGTGGGAGGTATCCAGCCCACGCTCTTCTGTGCTGTTAGGAGTTTAGATGGGACGGATGTTTTTTAAGTGCTCGTCATGCTGGGAGTGGTCCTGAAATGTCGCCTTTGCTTGACTTCAGACCTCAGGGTGCTTTTGACTGTTGTCGTCGCTCTGCTCAGCTCTCTAACACCCACGTGAGAGGGCTCAGAGGATCCTAACTCTGAACGTGGCCTCACCACCTGGTTCCTGCAGCTTCAGAGCACCCCTGTGCCAGCCTCAGGCTTGCTCAGACTCTGCCCTGGGACGTGCTCTTCTTTGTTAGAGCATCACTTGGAGCCGTTTGTGCCAGCACTGTCATTAGTGTTTGACCCCGATGCTGATCCTCTCTTTAGTTCTGGAGCTTTTTAAAAAGTTTTTAAATGAATTTATTATCCAGCAGTTACATAACTTTAGAACGTTCCCCTTTAAAAAAATATTCTCAACATGGATGTTTTCTCTTTTATCTCCAAATACCTAAACAAATACCTACTAGAGTAACTATATGGCTTCTTTGGGGAGGCAAACATTCTTTTGCATTTCAGTGGAAAATATGCATTGCCCACAGCACATTTTTTCAGGTTATCAAGAGTCCAGCCTTGTTCATCTATTTTGAGCTGTTTTGCATTCTTCTTAGGTTGTAACTGGTAAATGTGTAAATTCCATCTTGTCGGGTAGTGATTTCTGGCTGACCTCTTCCTCTCTGTAGAAAAACTAGTTTTGTCTCTATTTCCAATTATGCGAGCAAATGGTTTCTGATTGTGGAAAATGACTTGTCCATTTCTCGCACCCCAATCCTCCTGACTAACATCGTCCTTATAAATCGGGGTCAGTAACATTTCCTGCCGGCCCCAGAGGTTCTGTGTAGAAGCGCTGTGAGTGTGAAATGACACAATGGGCCCGCAGCCGCCTACGGTTACTTGAGCCAAATTAAGCAGAGACCAGTTTGAATCGTATATGAGCGATTGTTCCAATAATGCCGGCAGGAAGGGGAGAGCAGTTCATCACCCTAGGAATTCTCTCTGACCTCCTCACCAGTTGGCTGATTTTATACACACTAGAGGCCCAGTGCACGAAATTGGTGCACAGGTAGGGTCCCTAAGCCTACCAGTGATTAGGATCGATCTGCAGGGCGACCAGTAGGGCGATTGGGGAGTCTTGCCTGGTGGCCTGGCGCTGCCCACTTGCTGGCCCCACCCACTGCTGCCAGTGGCCTCCCTCTGCCTGCTGGCACCCACTTGCCAGCCCCATCCCCACCCACGGGTCGTTCCCTAGGTCATTCCCCCATTGTGCTGATTTGCATATCAGGGTTTTATATAGACAGATGAGGGAGAAGATAGCTACGTGCAGCTACAAGCAAAAGTATACCATGGAAAGGGGAGGAGAGGGTCTGCAGTTTGGCCTTCGGGAGCTCAGAGTCCGATAACAAGGTGGCTAATCTTCTATGATGTGACAAACAGCTCAGCCTGTTCCCGGGGCTGGAGAATGGTCAGTGGTTCCTAAGAAAAACTCCCCGAGTGTCCTGTCCTTGGTCTGTTCTCAAAAATGTATTTCTTTTCTGATTAATGGACCCATGGAGGTATCTCATCCTTTTACAGCCTTGTTTAATCTTCCAGTTTCTCAGGGTCTGTAAGAAAACTTCTTATCTATAGGTAATAAGGTGAACAATTATTGGGCAGCTGTGGCTCTATCCTTATTCCATGCCCTTCCCCACTGGCAAAAGGTGTTTGAGAATACATTTTCTAAAAGATGACATATAAGACACATAGACCCTCAGGTGGCTGAATTCTTAAATATCTCCCTCTCTAAGTCCAAAAATTAGAAAAGAAATTAGTTTATGGACATAAACAAAACTGCAGTTTTTGTTGTTGACACTAAACTGTGAAACCAGGTCTCTCTCATGTATTTTTTTGTAAATTGCAAAGGTGGAATTTGTTGTAAATTGGCTGTTGGAATTTAAGAAAAATAATGGTCAAGTAGAAAGACCTTCAGTAAATGAAATATTAAAAACAGAGTGATCAGGCTCGGCTGGCGTGGCTACTGGTTAACTGTCGAAATATGAACCAGGAGGTCATGGTTTGATTCCATCAGGGCACATGCCTGGGTTGTGGGCTTGATCCCCAGTAGTGGGTGTGCAGGAGGCAGCCAATCCATGGTTCTCTCTCATCATTGATGTTTTACTTTTCTTTGTTTAACTAATCCAGTAAATATATTTTTGTATGTTTGTTTTTATATTTGTTGTTGAGGTTATTACAGATGTTCCTCTTCATTTCTCCCATTGCCCCCCTTCACCTGGTTCTCTCCCTGCCCCAGGCCTTTGCCACCCTACGGTCTGTATTCATAGGTAAAACATACTAGTATCCTCATGTATAAAAACCCTGGGCTGTAACGACCAGTAACAACCAAGGCTCGACCAACCGGAAATCAATCCTACAGTTAGGACTGGGTTGCCATGGCACTGACTGCTTCTGCTGTAGGCACAGTGCCCCAGCAGACTGCTGAGGGGGATGTGAATCAGGGCCTCAGAGAGGCCTGAAGAGAGAAGCAGGGACTGATCCATTTTCTCTGTGGCAGCTTTTGATCAGTACTTGCCTCTCTCTTTCTCTCCCATTCTGTCCAGCAGCTGCACCTCCACCAGGGCTGCTGATCAGCCCCACCTTTCTGATCAGACCCCGTTGATAGGCCCAGAGATGCTGACTGGCATAGAAACTGACCAATCGCAACCAAATCTGAGTGAAGTGTGAGGAACCAATGGCTGCCTAGGAGGCGAAGCTTTTGACACTGACTGGCATAGAAACCAAATAATCAGAACCAAATTGGCCAGCAGAAGAGAATAGTTGGGGGCAAGATCAGGTCGGCAGTGGAGGGCAGTTAGGGGTGAGCAGGCAGGCAGGCAAAGGTAGTTAGGGGCTATCAGGCAGGCAGGCAGAGGCAATTAGGGGCAATCAATCAGGCAGGCAGGTGAGCGGTTAGGAGCCAGTGGTCCCAGATTGGGAGAGGAATGTCTGACTGCCAGTTTAGGCCCAATCCCACAAGGATTGACAGTCAGATATCCCCCAAAGTTTTTACGATTGGAGAGGATACAGGTTGGGCTGAGGACACTGCCGCCTCCCCACCCCCCCCAACCCAGCTCTACCCTGTGCATAAATTTCATGAACCAGGCCACTAGTATGCAAATAAGATCTTTGTTTAATCTCTTCCCGCCCACCCCTCTTCCTTCTGAGAATTGTCAGTCTGCTTCTTTTCCATGCCTCTGATTCTATTTTACTCACCAGTTTATTCTGTTCATTAGATTTCTTATTCTTTAACTTTTATTTTTAGATTTAATTGTGTTTTTTAAAAAATATATTTTATTGATTTTTTACAGAGAGGAAGGGAGAGGGATAGAGAGTTAGAAACATCTATGAGAGCCAAAACCAGTGGATAGAACATCAGCCTGTGGTCTGACGGGTCCTAGGTTCGATTCCGGACAAGGGCATGTATCTTGGTTGTGGGCACATCCCCGGAAGAAGGTGTGCAGGAGGCAGCTGATCGATGTTTCTCTCCCATCAATGTTTCTAACTCTCTATCTCTCTCCCTTCCTCTCTGTAAAAAATCAATAAAATATATTTTAAAAAAAGAAACAACAGTGAGAGAGACACCGATCAGCTGTCTCCTGCACACCCCCTACTGGGAATGTGCCCACAACCAAGGCACATGCCCTTGACCGGAATCGAACCTAGGACCCTTCAGTCCACAGGCCAATGCTCTATCCACCAAACTGGTTTCAGCTAGATTTAATTGTTGACAGGTATGTATTTATTGCCATTTTGTTATTCATAGTTTTGATCTTTTTATTTTTCTTCTTTCTCTTCTTAAAGAATACCCTTCAACATTTCATATAATACTGATTTGGTGGTGATGAACTCATTCAGCTTTTTCCTTGTCTGTGAAGTTTTTTTATCTGACCTTCAATTCTAAGTGATAGCTTGTATGGTAGAGTAATCTTGGTTGTAGGTCCTTGCTATTCATCACTTTTGAGTATTTTTTTAAATATACATTTTATTGATTTTTTACAGAAAGAAAGGGAGAGGAATAAAGAGTTAGAAATATCAATGAGAGAGAAACATCAATCAGCTGCCTCCTGCACACTCCCCACTGAAGATGTGCCCGCAACCATGTTACATGGCCTTGACCAGAATCAAACCCAGGACCTTTCAGTCTGCAGGCAGATGCTCTATTCACTGAGCCAAACTGGTCAGAACAGGGTTTTTTATTTAAATATTTATTTTAAAAAGTAAATGTTTATTCACTAGTTAGTTCTGATTTTCAGATAATACTGTATAGGTATGTTTGCTATTGATAAGAAGTCCTCATTTCCTCTTCCTCTCCCACTGTTGTGAATTGTAAAGCCAGCAGTGGTTCTCAAACTTGGCTGCACATCAGAATCAATCATGTAATCGGTATACAAATCATTCACAATATATTTTACCTTTTTTTTTATGCTCTTTGAAATCCAGTACATATTTTCTTTTCTTTTATTTATTTTTAAAGAATAGTTTATCAATTTAGAAAGAGAGAGGAAGGGAGAAGAGAGAAACATCGCCAGCTGCCTCCTGCACGTCTTGCACTGGGCATGTGCCCTGATTGGTAATCGAACCAGCAATCCCTCGGTGCATGGAATGATGTCTAACCATCTGAGCCGCACCAACCAGGGCTCCAGTGTGTATTTTATACATAAAGCTCTTCTCAGCTCAGAGCAGCCACATTTTAAGTGCTTGATAGCTCCATGTGTATAGTGCAACCACATCGGACAGCACAGATCTCAACCCAAGAGTTCAAATGATTTTAAGAAAATGAAGATGTGAGTCCAGTGTAAAAGCATGCTGAGAATCTTATCATGCTATGCAGCAAGTTAAAGATCCTGGCCAAAAAATAAAAATAAAAAAATAAATGCTAGTTATTCCACATGAGGAGTATACATTTTTTGTTTTTGTTTTTGTTAATTCTCACCCAAGTATATTTTTTCCCGTTGATTTTTAGAGAGTGGGAGGGAGGGAAAGATGGAGGGAGAAGGATGGGGGTGGGAGTTGAGAAAGAGAGAGAAACAGGGAGACACATCCATCAGTTGCCTCCCACAAATGCCCTCACTAGAGCCCAGGATGGAACCTGCAACCCAGGCAAATGTGCTTGACTGGGAATCGAACCTTTGACCCTTTGGTGCTTGGGCTGATGCTCTAACCATAGAGTCCCCCTGACCAGGGCACAATACACTAGTATAGGTTTTAAAACACTGGAGAGAAAAATAGAACCAATTAAACAACAGGTAGGGAGTGGAAAGAAATCATGGCTGATAGTTAAAAAAATTATAGTCAGTTCAAACCTTGGAAAACTGTGCTATAATTAAACAGAATCAGATAGGCAGTCTCTGATGGCGCCAATGATCCCTGCTTAAAAACACTGATGCTCTTGTGTAATTCCTACTCCTTGAGTGGGGCCGGACTTACTGACTCCCTCCAAATGAAGAGAATATGACAGAAGGAATGATGTTAGGCTATAACAAGGATTTAGTTTACATCTTTAATACGCTCTCTCTTAGATCTCTCACCCTGGGGAAAGCCAGCTGCCATGTCCTCAAGCAACCTTTCAGAGAGGCCCATCGGCTGCCACCACATGAGATTCCCACCTCACTCACAGTCAAGTGTTCCAATGAGACCACAGCCCCAGCCAACAGCTTAACTGCAACCTCCTGAGAGACCGGGAGCCAGAGTCATCTAGGTAAGTACATCTCAAACTCTTGCACAGAAACTGTGAGATAATAAATGTCTTGTTGCTTTAAGTCCCTAAATTTTGGTATAATTTCTTATGCAGCAATAGATAACTGATAAGTAGCTATATATTAACATTACATATAAAAACAAAAAACAATTGCTGGTTAGTATATGTAGTATGACCCCATATATATATATGAAAATCACCAAAATTAAAATGTGTAAGAAATAGACAATAAAATTTATTGATCTACTGGAGGCCGGGTGCATAAAATTCCTGCCTGGGTAGGGTCCCTAGGCCGGGCCGGCGATCAGGGCTGATTGGGGTCTTCCTTCACTCTGCACCTCCCCCTGGTGGTCATCACACGACATAGTGAGCAATCGAACTCCCAATTAAACTCCTGAAGGGACACTTTGCATATTAGCTTTTTATATATAGATATGATTATTCCCGCCTTTCCTTTCACCCTAGTTCAGTGGCTGGCAAACTCATTAGTCAACAGAGCCCCAGTTTGCCGACCACTGCCCTAGTCTCACTAAAGTGAGCCTTGCCTTTCCTCACCTCTCTCCTTCTTCACTCCTCTCTCTTGCTGTCTTCCTTCCTTGTTCTTTTCATCCATTTGTTTAACAAATGTTTATTGAGCACTTACTCTGTGCCAAGCTCTGTATTGGGTCCTGGGGATAAAAAGGTTAACAAAGACCCTGGCCCTCAAAATTCTTGGAGTAGGTAGGGGAAGGTAGATAGATCAAGTAATCATACAAATAAATATAAAATTATAATTTTGGGTAATGTTACAAAGGAAAACAATACAATGCTAGGAGACTATGTAACTTGACCATGGGATACACATCTAGTTTGACTCTAAATTCCCTCTTCCTCCTACCAACCACCCTTTGCCTCCTGTGAAGCAGCCAAAAATCCCATCCTGAAGATAACATTGCTAACCCAGCTTCCGGAATTTCCTTTTGTCTTTTGAAACCGTCAGGGTAGGTCACTATACTTGCATCAAAGTTGTCATTGCTGGGGTGTAGCCACGTGATGTCAGACTACAGATTCAGAGAGCCCCGGCTTCAAACGCTCACTCTGTCTCCTTCTCTCTCTGTGACACTGGGCAAGCCACCAGGCCTCTCTGAGCCTCACTTCCCTCCACTGTAAAATGGGACGAATAGTACATGCCCAGCAGGTGGGACATAATACAATGCAGTAATTGGTTGCTATCATTAATGCTTACAACTGAGCATGTTGTTTTTTCTAAATCTGGAGTCCTTAACCCAGGGAAATTGGGTAGACTGTCCAGAGTTAGAACCATACCTGAAGTCTAAATCAGAATTTTCTAGCTGAGACCGGTTTGGCTCAGTGGATAGAGCGTCGGCTTGCGGACTGAAAGGTCCCAGGTTCGATTCCGGTCAGGGGCATGTACTTTGCTTGCAGGCACATCTCCACTGTGGGGCATGCAGGAGGCTGCTGACCGATGTCTCTCTCTCATAGATGTTTCTGACTTTCTATCTCTCTCCCTTCCTCTCTGTAAAAAATCAATAAAATATATTTTTTTAAATCAGAATTGTCTACCTCATGTCCATGAAATCTTTCTCCAGGTAAGAAATGTGCTGTAGATTTGAAGGCAGAAAAGCAACGGGGATATGTATATCCACAAAAGGGAAAGACAGGCCGCTTGGTGTTTGTGTTTATGGAGCCAGCATTTTCTGCTAATCCCTTCTGAGTAAGAAGCTTCCAGCGAAAGCACTTTAGCTGTACGTTGTGGCAGCAGCGCGGGGCGTGGTGTGGAGACTCGGAAACACCCTAGGATTCTGGAAAGCTGGTCACGGTTTTTGTTCCTGGAAAAGTGACGTGAGGTTGTTTGTCCATTTACATCCAGTAAGACTATTATCTACTGAGTGCAATGCATCACAACCCTCTGGAGATACTTGGGCATCCGTTCTATTACATCCGTGGCTTCTGGCTAATACTTCCTCTTTTTTTTTTCCTTTTTTTTTTTTTTGACACCTCAGCTTTATCCAGATGAGCAAATTGTTGCCAAGAGATGTGCATTATTCTGATCCGTTCTTAGGAAGGAGGCTATGGGAGTTCAGGGGACCTGTCTCACTGAAGGGTCCAAGGAGCCCCACACCCTTCAAGTTGGAGGCTTGGCGTCGCCTTGATGTGAGGGATAGCGTTGGACTAGGTTGTAATCCTGCTCTGCCACCCGCTCACTAGCCCTTCTTCCCCGGAGGAGTGGTAAGCACTGCAGGGACACATGTATGCAAACATTGTTATCTGAAGCTTGGAGGCGGTCCCTGGAGAAAACCTTAGAAAGGTGTCATTTCAGGAAACAACATAAAAGCACTTTAAGAAAGCAAAGCAAACGTGAATAACACATAATGAGTATGCAGGAAGCCGCGGATGGCTGTCCTCAGGGACTGACTTACTGAATTTTGATTTCTAATGAGTGGTTCTCAGACTCCTTAGTAAGAAGTGAGTCTCTCCTCCAGGAGTTTCAGAAGTCGGAACTTGGCACCAAACCCTAGACTTTCTCAGTTGGGTCATTCTGAGGGCGCTCAGGACAGATCCAGGAGCCCGCAGGTCTGGGGTCAGATATGCTCATGCGAGGTCCATGCTGCTCCCATTTCCCCTTGTCTGTGGCAGAGCCCCCACTGCACAGAGCCTGGCAACTTGAAGCATCAAGGGCAAGTCTCTGCTGTGCAAGTTTGGGGATGACAATTCCAGAATGTTCTGGCTTTTGTGAAACTCATTTGTTTTCACTAAAGAATGGGCAGGGAGCCCGGCTGGTGTGGCTCAGTTGGTTGAGCATCGTCCCATGGACTATGAAGTCATAGTTCAATTCCCAGTCAGAGCACAGGCCTGGTTTTGGACTCAATACCCAGTAGGGGGCATGCAGGAGGTAGCCAATCATGGTTTCTTTCTCATCATTGTTTCTCTATCTCTCTCCCTCTCCCTTCCTCTCTCTGAAATAGATTAAAAAAAAATGGGCAGAGAGCCCATGCAGCTGCCTCAGTGAGGAGGGCAGACCAGCAGCAATAAATGGAAATGTGCTGCCAGCCTGCGGAAGCAGCAGGGACCCAAGGGAGAGAGGAGCCATTCTTGGCCTTCGAGCTGTTCCTGTACAATCTGAAATGTGTATACAAGGGTTTAAATGTGTGAACTGTGTATGGAAGGATTGATTATTTAATAATCCCAACTTCCTAAAACACAGAAAAAAAAAAAATTAAACACAAAAGGTCTCCGTACCGTCAAAAAGGATGTCGCAAAGTCCATATGCTTTTCTCCTAGCTCTGCTGCTTGGGTCTTGCCGAGGGTACACTTAATCTTACTTCATACAAAAAAATAAAAATAAAAAATCTGTCTTCGTCCTCCATAACAACTACTCCCAATGACCACCGATGCCTTTCTTGTAAAAATAATGTTCTTTCTTTTTATGAATTGATTGTCTGGGCAGCATTTTTAAAATGTTGACTTCTTTTTTCCCTCTCCCCTGACTTTTAAAAAATTATGATTCAGTGGCATTTAGGAAGTTCACAGTGTTGTGCAACCACCACCTCTGTCTAGTTCCAAAACATCTGCATTACTCCAAAGTAAACCCCTAGACTCATTAAGCAGTTTCTTCTCATTCTCCCCGGCCCTGGCCCCTGACAAGCACAAATCTGCAGTCTGTATGTATGGTGTTATCTATTCTGGATATCTCCCTAATAAAAGAGTGACATGCTAATTGACTGGACCTTTGCGATGCTCACCAGCCAATCAGGAGTGAGTATGCAAATTAACCTAACAAAGATGGTGGTTTAGTTTGCATACGTGGGTGCCAAGTGACTGGGATGCTTGCATCATCGCCATGGTAACAATGCAGGCATTCTGCACCAGCCCAGCTGCTCCGGGCCTCCGGGCAACATGGGAAGGCAGAAGGCGGCTCTGGCTAGAGTGAAGGCGGTGCCAGCAGCCAGGGGAAGGAAGGCCCATTCTTGCACGAATCTGTATGCATCGAGCCTCTAGTTCCCTATAAATGGAATCATACATACAGTATGTGGTCTTTTGTGATTGGTTTCTTGAACTTAGCATAAGGTTTGCTCAGTTTCATCCATGTTGTGATGTATTATCAGTACTTGAATCCATTTGGTGGTTAAGTACTATTCCATTGTGTAGGTATTCCACCGTGTGTTATCCTTTCACTAGTTGATGAACATTTGCCTTGTTTCCATGTCAGGACTAGCATGAATAATGCTGCTAGGAATAGAACATTTGTGTGTTCCCTGACTTTGGCCAGCTCAGTTTCTCATCTCCATAATGCAAATGATAATGATACCTTCCTCATAGGACTGCTAGGATTAAATGAGGATTAAACACTTAGAATAGCCCAAACCGGTTTGGCTCAGTGGATAGAGTGTCAGCCTGCAGACTGAAAGTTCCAGGTTCAATTCCGGTCAAGGGCTTATATCTTGGTTTTGGGCACGTCTCCGGTGCGGGGCGTGCAGGAGGCGGCTGATTGATGTCTCTCTCTCATTGATGTTTCTAACTCTCTATCCCTCTCTCTTCCTCTCTGTAAAGAATCAATAAAATATGCTTTAAAAAAATAAATGAAACAAAATGAACACTTAGAATAGTGCCTGGAATAAGTTCAATAAGTTATGGTCAAAGTTCAACAAATTCTTGTTATTACTGTTTTATTATTTTTTAAATGCATAACTCAGGAGTCAGTTCCCATCAGGGCAGATGACTTTACACATCTCAATCATTCCCAAGGTCATCATTGCATCACTTCAGTAATTAGTGTAAGAAGTAGTGATCCTGAATCATAAGTGAAAGGTTAACAGTGAAACTATGATTGGCATTTTCTGGGTAAGAAGGCAAGGATGGGTAAGATATTGACCAACTTCCATCAGACCTTGGCATTAGGCATGGTGAATAAGCTTGGCCTCACAAGGACCTGCGACAGAATATCTTTTTTAAACTAATGAGCTGTGAGCTTGCAGAGGACTAGACAGGTAATAAGGGCCTTTGAGTGCTATTTTTCAAGCAGTAGAATTGTGTCATGAAAATCATAAATGAAGAAGAGCATGCTGACACCTCTGAGCCAGTAAATTTGAGTGGAGGCCAGGAGATCAGAAAAGATGCTGATACAGGGCTTGAGGTATTACTTTTTTTTTTTTAAATCGTCACCTGAGGGTATTTTTTTCCCATCGATTTTCAGACAGAATGAAAGGAAGAGAAGAAGGAAGGGGGTGAGGGAGGAGAAGGAGAGAGAGAAAGAGGAAGGGAAAAAGGGAAGGATAGAGGGAGGGAGAAAGAGAGAGAGAAAGAGAGATCATTGTGAAGGAAATACAGCGACTGGTTGGCTCTTGCACATCCCCTACTGGGCTGGGGATCAAACCCTTTGGTCTGTAGGCCAATGCTTTAACCACTGAGGCAAACCGGCCAGGGCTATGGGATTATCCTTGAGAGGTGACTGGGCTTATAAAGAAGCAGCAATGTACCAGGGAGGCACCTGTATGAAAAATTAATAGTAAATGGGAAGCGATGGACAAGCGAAGGGAAGATCAGAACAAATGCTGTGAGCCAGCTGCAAGGAGGGGAGGTGATGCCTCAGAAGTATTTGGACAGCTGAAAGGGGGCTGCTCTGAGCTAGGCCATGAGGGACTTCCTCACGATATGGACATGAGGGGGTCATGCCACTCACGTCCAAGTTCTCATGGGTTTTACTGTCTATTTAGGAATGAAAGGAGAGAGACACTTGGCTGCTTTCTCAACACCCATTTCCTGTTTCTTCCTTGCTGTCATCAGTAGGATGGACTGAGACACACTGTAGTAACAATTCCAAGTGTCAGCGATGGAACAGTAGAAGTTCATTTCAGCTCGGCGGGGCTTGGACTCCCGCATCTTCATCATTCTCAGCCTGGGACCCAGGCAGGCAGGGCCACCGACGACGGAAATGCTGTCCCGGAGGAAAGGACCACTACATGGAAGAGGGGCATACCAACCTGCTTCTCTGAATTCTTTCAAAACCCAGTCATTCCTGGATGGTACCAGTTGAGTTGATGTCATACATATATATATAGATAGAAAGTCAGAAATATCGATGAGAAAGAGACATCGATCAGCTGCCTCCTGCATGCCCCACAGTGGAGATGTGCCCGCAAGCAAGGTACATGCCCCCAACTGGAATTGGACCTAGGGTCAGTCCGCAAGCCGAAGCTCTATCCACTGAGCCAAACCGGTCTCGGAATGATGTCATACATATTTGTCAGGATTTTTTAAGTCTTCACAATAATCATTTTAATGGATTCACAATAATCTGCTCACAATTATGAAGCAGCATTTAGGAAAACAGGCAATTTAAGTTTGCATGTACTAAAAAATCAAAAGTGCATGAAAAAAAATACTGGAAGAAAACATTAAATAATAACAATAATAATAATGTAAACTAGGGTTGTTGTATGTAGGCAGGATTATAGGCAATTTTATTCCCTTTTTTAACTTCTATTACCTTCAATTTTTTTTTAAGATTTAAAAAAATATATATTTTATTGATTTTTCGCAGAGAGGAAGGAAGAAGGATAGAGAGCCAGAAACATCGATGAGAGAGAGACATTGATCAGCTGCCTCCTGCACGCCCCCCCCCCCCCCACTGGGAACGTGCCCACAACCAAGGTACATGCCCTTGACTGGAATCAAACCTGGGACCCCTCAGTCCACAGGCTGATGCTCTATCCACTGAGCCAAACTGATCTCGGCTCAATTTTTTTTTTCAATTACAGTTGCATTCAATATTATATTTACTTCAGGTACACAGAATAGTGGGTAGTCATTTCCTTCTATTGCCTTTGTTATAAAGTAGTATTTGCCAGAAATAACGATGTAGAGCAAACAGAGTTTCTCTCCTGTCCTCCATTCCACGTGTCAGCAAGTCTCACGGGCTCTGAGGAAAAACACGCGCTCTAGGTCTTGGTACGCCTGATTCCAAGTACACATTCTTCGCAGAAAAGTTTATTTTGGGTTCCAGGAATTCGGTTTATTATATTAACAGTCTACCAGAGCCAGAGCAAGACCGTTACAGTTTCTTCCCTAAAGTGCTAATTTCATCTCCGTGTGCTGTTCCAAGTTGCGGTGGATCGATTGGGAATCTCGAGGACATAATCGGCGAGCAGGGCCCTTGCTGGGATGAAAGCCATGTGACATGAGTCCTATCGACACTGGAGAAAGGAAGAGGCTAGCACTGAGGTGACAAAGCCACTTCCAGGACAGGTAAAAAATATACCCATATAGAACTCCTTGTTTCCATTTCTATAAAGAGGGAGAGATCCATAAGAATTGGGTTATGGCAAGGCAGAAACAGCTAAAAACCAAGTCCTCCTCTGAAGTTTCTTTTGATATGATTTGGTAGCGGTGATGTGGGTGTTCTAAGGAAGAGGGAAATATATTATATTCAAGGTTAAAATAAAAACCAGTGAGCTTCTGACCCTAGCAAAGTGGTAACTAAGGAGACAGCCTCTTTCTGATGTCAAGTTGCTACAAGATCACCTGTTTGACCTGAGCAATGAAGCAGCCTCTGCCTACTGGGCCTGTGATGGCTGCCCCGACCCTCCGCCCCATCCCCACTACCATCAGGAAAGATCACTTCTTCAGTATTCTCTCTATTTATTAAACAAACCCTTGAAGGCCTACTAGCCGCTAGGCATTGAGACAGTCCTTGGGAGATTACCAACTGGTTTATAGGCCTTCCTTATTGTAGAGCCTATAATCTAGTTAGACAGAAATTAATCAGAAAATCACAAAAATAAATATAATTGCAACTGTCATAGGTGCTACCAACACACACACACACACACACACACACACACACACACACACAATTGAGTTCTCACAAGAAAGAGCATGCGATAGACTGATTTGACCTAACCAAGAAAGTCAAGGGTGATGACAGAATGACATGCAAAGGATGAGTCAGCATGAAGTGAGAAGGAAGGAACAGCATGTTTTAGGCAGCAGCACGTTTCAGAGTGCCCCAAGTCTTTCTGGTTTGACTGGCAGCCTCCTGATATATCGTGGTAGGAGTGGCAGTAATATTTGGGCAGCCCCGTTTGGCAGTGCCTGGCACAGAAACGCTTAATATACGCGGACTCCTTTTATAATCCTTAGCATGTAGCCTGGACAATACTATCGGATGTCGGCGTGTTGTGGAGATAGAAGATAACGGAGTGCACAGCCTGACTTCTGAGGTAGTCAAATCCTGAAGGAAATATGGTTTCACGGTTCAAAGTAGTATGTGGCATTGGTGTCCCTTCACTCCTGTTATGTTCCTTTTGACAACTACCCCGTATCCCCACAGTGTCACATGCTACAAATCTGCCGCTTCCACGTGCTCGGGAGAAAGTTAGCCTACTGCCACAAAACATGAGAAATCTTCCTCTCAGGCCTCCCAGAAATGTCAAATGCCTGATGAAAGATGACGATTAGCATCAACTGTCACTTTGAGCTGCACTGATAATACCCACTCTAAGCAGAAGCTCCGTCTAAAGCAGGAAGTCTAACAGTGTTGCAACTTCCTCTACAAGAATCGCTTTATTGTAACAAATAAGAATTTCTGATGAAAAAGTTAAAAATGTCAGCCAAGACATGCAGGAAGTGCCTCCCTGCTCCCAATTCCCAGAATAACGTCCCCATTCTCTGAACACGTTTTTCAAGCCTCTCTTAGGACATCTCCCCATCTTTTAGCCTATATTGTAGATATTTACGTCCATGTCTGATATCTTGAGGGCAGAGACACGCACGGACTCATCTTTGGATCTCTCCAAGTGCCTGCTGAGAATGGTCCCTTACATACAGGAGGCAGGAATTTACTGATTCTTTTATAATTTTTAAAAATATATTTTATTGGCTTTTTACAGAGAGGAAGGGAGAGGGATAGTTAGAAACATCAATGAGAGAGAGACATTGATCAGCTGCCTCTTGCACGCCCCCTACTGGGGATGTGCCCACAACCAAGGTACAATGCCCTTGACAGGAATCGAACCTGGGACCTTTCAGTCCGCAGACCAATGCTCTATCCACTGAGCCAAACCGGTTTCAGCAATTTACTGATTCTTGTCTAGTCCTGAGTCATGAGGACTTTTGAAAGAATGTTTAACATGGTGTTCCTAAGCAACTACAAACTTCTGTTCATTTTCCAGATAGAAGTTCAGGGGAAAGGAAGTGAGTAGGCGTGCACAGGGTGGGCAAGGTCACATCTGCTTCAGGCGAGTGTTTTTTCCTCCACTTCCCATCAGCTGTGGGAGTGGCCAGAGAGGACCCTTGAAGAGGGTAGGAGATGCAGCCTCTAACCACTCACAGACCGCGATTCTAGTCAAGATGCTGGAACACTCTCCCCCTGACTCAGAGAAGGGGTTGATGAATGAAGAAAGTTCTTTCCCATCACATGGTTTATCTAGAGTCACCATCTGGAAGATTTAGGCTCTAATCTCATAGTGACTCAAGATCTTCATCTTAAAATGGCTTAACATGTATATAGAGCCGGCCTGGTAATTCCACATGGCCTCACGTGCTGGCCCTTCCCGAGTTGCTTCCTCAAGGGCTGTGTTTCGAAGGACTCGGAGTCCCTCTTTGGGCTGGGTGGAAAGGCAGCGTTGACTTACGAGTGATGCCTGGCATAAGGCAGGGAGAGGAGTAGCAGCAAATAGGCCGAGATACGCCATCCTGACCTAATCCAATACCCTCACTTCATGGGAAGGAAACGAGAACAGAAGCTCATGTCTTAAGTTTACCATGTGCCAGGCTCTGTTCAAAGTGCCTTCACATGCACATATTTATGTAATCCTTGGCCCGTCTTAAGGAGTTAGCATTATTGTGACTCCCTTTTCCCTGATGAGGTTTAGGGAAGGAAATTTTGCCGAGTTCACACTCTGGAAATCCTTACCTTTAAGCCACCTCCCTATACTGCCTCCCAATCTGTGGGCACTTGCTGTGTGCCAGGCTAATGGTACTCAGCAGGACAGGTTTTGTCCTCCAGGAGACCTTTTGGTTGTGGGAGGAAGGTGCTCCTTGAGCCCTGCCAGTTTGGCTCAGTGGAGAGAGCATCAGCCTGGGGACTGAAGGGTCCTGAGTTCCATTCCAATCAATGGCACATGCCCAGGTTACGGGCTCCGTCCCAGTAGGGGGCGTGCAGGAGGCAGCCAATCAATGGTTCTCTCTCATTATTGATATTTCTATCTCTCCCTCTCATTTCCTCTCTGAAAGCAATATATATATATGAAAGCAATATATATATATATATATATATATATATATATATATATATGAAAGCTATATATATATATATATATATATATATATATATATATATGAAATTGTTCCTTGAATCTATGGGTTGAGGCCAGAGACTAGGCTAACTGCGCAGAATAGCGCCAGAACAAAAATGTGTCTGGCCCAAACTGTCCATGGTGCGGAGACTGAGAACCCTGAGTTGGGCTCTGTGAGTGTTTTCAGACTGATGCCAAAACTCTTCCTGCAGCTCCAAAGTACAATGACCGTCTCCGTTTTACCCGACAAGGAAAAGGGCTCTCAGAATCAGGAAATCACAAGAAAGGAGCCCAGGGAGTCTGAGTCTAGAGGCCTCTGAATCCCTCCGCAAAACTCCGTTCTTGTCAGCTTCCTCTCCTACCCAAACACGCGAACTCTTTAAGCACAGGCTTATATATCAGGGATTTCAGAAGCTGAGATCACTCAGCCAGCCGTGAAGAATTTCCGCCGCGGTGGTGTCTCTTCAAAGTAAAAAAAGTATTCATTCAAAGAAGAGGCTCTTTAGAAGCCCTTTCTATAGAACCATTGATCTTGCTGGAGTAGATTTGCAGATCGGTGCTTTAAAATAGAACTCCTTTTTTGAGGAGAAAACCATTTTAGGACATTCACAAGCTTTTTCAAGAATAATTAGCTCTGCGTGGGATTCAACTGTAATTTTTTTTCCTTTTTGTGTTCAGGAGCTGGGGAGCCTGGAAGCTTATTTAGGAGAAGAGGAAACGGAGCTGTGAAAAGACACTACGATTCTTCTTGTTCTAGGTCCTAGGAGTTAAGGTACAAGCTGAGTAACTTTCTTATCCTGTCCAATGAACTGCCTCACATACAAATAGAATGCATAAAAGATTCTCTCTCTCTCTCTCTCTCTCTCTCTCTCTCTCTCTCTCTCTCCTCTCCCTCTCTTCCAGCTAAGCACTTGGTTAGCTGGAAGAAACTGAAGAAGCTAAAAACTCAATGCTCCTTTCAACAATAAAACCCTAGGCAAATACCTCCCTTTAGGATGTAAGCTTATCTCCTGCACAGAAAGCAATGCTAACGTCACAGGGTGAGGGAGGGAGGTGGGGAGAGGAATGGAAACAGAGAGACCTAACGGAGCTTGAGGGAAGAAGGGGAGGAAAAAATGGAACTTCTCACTGGGAGAGGAAAGACTGGAAAACGCGGGAAGGGTTGGGAAGACGACCTCTGAGCTGCTCAGGGCATGCACGCTGGGGTGGCCCAAGCGCCTACTGGTGCGGAATGGTTGGGGGGAGGAGGAGAGAGGAGGGAAGGGGTGATTCTTTAAGATCCTCCTAGTCATTCGATTTTTAACTCTTCTCCAGTAAAGGTTTTCCTTGTGCAGATGCGGGTTCACGCTGCAGCTGGTCAGTGTCCACCCTCCCTCACTGGCTGGACACTTGCCGGATTCAAAACCGTCCTGACCTCCCGCGACGGGGAGGGGGTTGCAGGTGCGGGGAGCCCAGCGCGGTGCGTGAGATGTGACCTGCACGGCCCTGGCAGGAGCCTCAGACGCCTTGATTTGGGGTCCGCTGGGGAGCTGGGAAATAAATAGGTCGGGTGCCGCAGGGGGCGCTGGAATGTCACATGCTGGAGCCCCTACTGTGCCAGGCACCGAGCCGCACGCAGCGTTTCCAGCTCCGTGAGGCAGGTTCCACCGTCTTCAGGGAGGTCCCACGCCTTGCCCTCTGCTGTGCCCTCGGCCTGGACCGCTCTTGGGAGAGACCGGTTCCTTTTGGGGTGCGGGAATCGGCTTCACAGCCACCTCCCTCCCAACCCCTTCCCCAGAGGCGCTGGCCGCTCCCTCCCAACACACATCATCGCGTTGGAAAGCTCTGCTGAGCCCCTGCCTCCGCGCTCGCCAGGCATTGCCTCGCCGGTTGATATTTGTGTTTTCTGTGTGCACGGTCCATCTCCCCACAGAAACATGAGGCTCCACGAGAGCAGGGACCCGGTGCACCACCGCGGCTGCACGCCCACGACTGGGCGGGACGCGCGCAGGAGGCGCTCGGTGAGTGTTCATCGCCCTCCGCGTTCGCAGGCTCCGAACGGACCGCAGGTGATCGGGTTGCTCGCATGCACGGAGCACGCCAGGATCCAAGAGCAGCGAGTGGGCAGTCCAGGCAGGTGGAGTCCATTGCATTTTAATTGTAACTACGAAGCTTCTTCCTCTCTGACCTCCCACCCCCCGCCCGCCCTTCAGAAGCTGCAAAGACCAGAACCACCGCCCTCCGGGGTTCTCTCCGGGGACCAGGCACACGAATCTGCATCGCGGCCTCGGGATGTCAGGTCAGAGAGTCCAGGGTGGGGTCCCACGCCCAATCTGCCCAGCACCCTGTGCCTGCTGCAGTCCTCCCTGCACCACCCTGCATGGTTCTCCTCCGTTCTCGACCCCGTGGCCTCACTTTGACTCCCTCGGGAGGTCGAGTCCTCTTTGCAGGTTCGAACACGAGAGTCCTCCGGGCGAGCTCCTCCTGGAACCAGCCCCTCCCGCGCCGCCGCCTTTCCTCTTCTCCCTCCTTCCCAGGCGGGAAACGCCCCTCCGCAAATATTGATGGACCCCCCCACTCCCAACGGCGCCAGGCAGCACGCCGCGCCGCTGGCAGCCCCTGCCCAGGCCCCCCACGCAGCTCGCACCTCCCTCCGCCCTTCGCACCTGTCGGGAACCCGTGGTCCCCGCTCCCCCGGCTGCGTCATGGAATCCGTCCGCCGCTTCCGAGCGCCCCGCCCCGCCCTCCTTCCCCGGAGCCGACTCCTGATTGGTGGGGGCGTGGGTCACTCTGCC
>PVJN01039811.1:0-19608 GCA_004026805.1 Lasiurus borealis
GCTATTAAAATAATAATACAGTTATATAATTATTGCATCATGCCATTGGTTTTAAAAATAATTATGAGGGGAAAATAATACATTTGTACTATTATATATTTACATAGTTACCTTTACCAATGCTCTGTATTGTGTGTGTGTGTGTGTGTGTGTGTGTGTGTGTGTGTGTGTGTGTGTATGTGTGTGATGTTTTTTTTTTTTATCTGCGGGACCTTCTTTAGGCAGATCTAATAGATACAAATTGTTTTCATCTTTTCATACATAGAAATGTCTTTTTTGCATCTTCATTTTTGAAAGAAAATTTTGCTGGATATAGAATATTTAGAAGGCATTTTTTTTCTTCCCACACATCAAGAATGCCAGTCTACTACCTTCTGGCTTCCATTGTTCCTAACAAGTAAGCTGTTAATCTTATTTTGGTTCAATTATATATGATAAGTTGATTTTCTCTTGCTGGTTTGTTTCTCTGTGTCTCTTTGTCTTCCAACCTCTTGTCTAGATATCTCCAGGCATCTTTATCTTTCAACCCCTTGTCTACATGTTTCTAAGCATGGGTTTGTTTATATTTCTAGTATTTTATTCAATTGAGTTTCTTGGATGTATAAATTAATATTTTTCTTCATATTGGAAATGTTTTGGTCATTATTCCTTCAAATACTCTTTCTGCCCCTCCATATCATTCTTCTTATCCTAAGAATACCATGTATATATATATAAAGCTGTAATATGCAACTAGACCAAATGGTGGAACAACTGAACAACCGGTCGCTATGATGAGCGCTAACCACCATGGGATGCTCATGGAACATGGCAGGTGTCGGCAGCAGATGGCAGAGCACAGAACATGGTGGGTGTTGGCTGTGGAGGGATGGTGGAAGGGGGGCACCAGACCAAGGAGGGTTGCCAGTCACTGTCATCAGAGTGAGCCCCTGTTGGTTACTGAAAATTCTTTGTTCCCGTGTGCCACAGTTCCACCCTGTTCACACCTGCTGCCAATGCCAGAGCTTCCTCTCATATCAGCTACCAGTGGCTGGTCCCAGCCCCGATTGTTCAGCACTGTCAGCGGGTGTGGGTGTGAGGCTCTTATTGCCTCTCAGGGCTTTCTCTACCTCACTCTACTCCTGAGGGGCAATCAGGGTCAGCAGCTTCCATGCACACCCACTGATAGCATCAGCCCCACCTGCACCCACAGCCAACATCAGAGCTGCTGCTTGTGCCTACTGCCAGCACCCAGCACCAGTCCAGATCGCTCAGTGCCATCAGAGGATATGAATGGTGGCTGCTGGCCCTGATTGCCCCTCCCCCTGCTCCTGAAGGGCGATTGGGGCAGCAGCTGCTGCTCACACCTGGTGATGGTTTTGGCCCCACTGGCATCCATGTTGGTGCCAGCCCCAATCACTCTGCGCTGCCAATGCATGGGAGTAGGTCTGCTGGCAGACAGGACCAGGGCCGTGGTAGAAAGGGCCTGGCAGGGGCATAAAGGATGTGCTAAGATCTACCCCTGTGTCCACTGTAGCATCGTGGTCCACAAATTTGGGGGTGCACAAATTTGTGCACTAGGCCCCTAGTTATTCATATGATGGTATTATTTGTGTTCTCCCAAGTCTCTGAGGCTCTGTTTATCTTTCTCTTTTTCTATTCTTCAGATTGGAAAATCTTCATTGTCTTATCTTCAGTTCTAGTGATTCCTTGCACTATCAACTCAAATCTGGTATCCAGCCCTTCTAACAAATTTCTTATTTTCGTAGTATTATTCAACTATAAATTTACATTTGTAATTCTTTAAAAATAAATGTCTTTAATTTAATATTCTTTGAGTCATCATCAACACATGTTCCTTTAATTTCTGATGCAGTTTGCTTTATTCTTCAAACACATTTAAAATAGATGTTTTGAAGTTTTTTTCTGTTAAATCCAACATCTGGACACCAACAGATAACAGTTTCTCTTGACTGTCCCTGAATGGATGATATTTTCCTACTATTTTACATGTTATATAATTTATTATTTTATTTTTTTTAAATATATTTTATTGATTTTCTACAGAGAGGAAGGGAGAGGAATAGAAAGTCAGAAACATCGATGAGAGAGAGACATCGATCAGCCGCCTCCTGCACGCCCCACACTGGAGATGTGCCCGCAAGCAAGGTACATGCCCCCGACCGGAATCGAACCTGGGACCTTTCAGTCCGCAGGCTGACGCTCTATCCACTGAGCCAAACCGGTCTCGGCTATATAATTTATTTTTGTTGTAAACTTATTATTTAGAGAATTTAGCATAGTGTCTACAGATTGGGATCCCTTTTATGAATGTTGTTGTTGTTTCCATGTGTGTTATTTTTTGCTTGTTTTGTTTTTTGTTCGTTTGGAGTCTTGACTAGACTAATTCTGCATAATCTGTGTCCCATGTACTCTGTCACGATTGATGTCTCCACTCTATGTTTAAATTTTATTTTATTTTCAATATTACTTTCATGGAAATTACCTCGGAATCAGCATAACTTAGTGGTAAAGCAACAATTGATCGAAGTTTATGCTTAAACTCCTTAAGTGAATAAGTTTTCAACAACCTTGCTAATGTATCTGAGTATGGATTGATGTACACATCCCAATTTCAGTCAATCATTGTAAAGTCAATACTTTCTGTGCATACAAGGCTTCATGTTCCAAGCATGAGACTACCAAGTCCTGGTGGCCTACCTTGCAATGGTAGAGCTGTCACAACATGGAGCTAGAGCTTGGAAATTAGAGCAGCTCCCAGTTAAATTGCCACACATTCCCATTGTCTTTATTAAGGTTTAGTTGTTTTTCTTGAACAAATCATTTTCACTTTGTTGTATGACTTTGGTCAATTTCCAGAGTGATGAAATATTTGTTTTTAATAGATTTGTTCCTTTTTATTACTGCTTTTTGCTAAAACCCTCATTTTGCCATTCTAATAGTTAAGTGGTATATGTGTTCCTGCTCCTTTTGATAGACAAAAGTGATGATTTATTTTCAAATGACTGTTTTAATTTAGTGAACATGATTTAATTGGACCATTTGTCATACAACGATGAGCATAACAACTAATTTTTATAGTTGCTATTTCTGCATATGCATCTCTAAAATTTTGTTGCTAACTCACACATTTAAGACATTTAAAAAAATATACCCAAAGGATATTTTTATCATCAAAATTGACATGTAAGTCTTTATAAAAATGTGCTCTGTTTCCCAGGATTTCCAAGGTTTTGTTTGCCTTTTTATTTATTTATTTTATTTTTGCTCTGTAAATGTAGGCTTGAGGAAATATCTGAAGCCATAATAATATGCAAATATGTAGTTGGCATTAAATATGCAAGGTTTTAAAAAATATTTGAAAATTTTTCATACCTTAATCCATAAGTAGCTAAAAATAATAATTAATACTAATAATATCAAATTAAAAAGGATGCTACTTTATTCACAACCAAGAAAATGGCTTTTGCTAGTAAGCATGTCCAAGGAAAGCTTATAATAGCTAGTTAGAAGGTTTTAGCCTAGAAAACTTTCTACACTAAGATAGTAAAGATATGAGGGAAGCCTGTAAATAAATCTGGAAGCAGAGATTATGAGTAGAGTTATTTAGGTTCCTCCGATATTGCACCTATATATTTTCACATAGAAATAGACTAGCTCTATATAGTTGTATTATTTTTTATCATTAGAATCCACCCTTATTATTATTTTTTGTTGACCAGTGAAAAAACTATTTTATAAATAATGGAATTTTTTTGTAGGAGAAAATGACCTGAAAAAGAAATTTTAAGTATAGAAGTACTAAGAAGAAAAATATAGCCAACCAATTTATATTACCTACTCTAACTGGTGAAGACAAATTCAGAAAAATAATCATTTTATTTCAGACTAAATAATGACAGTCCATTTCCGAGCCTCTTGATTTTACTTTTTTTATACCATGTTATCTGTGTAGCCATAATTTTCACTTGCAAGTGATACTTTTCTAATTGTGAGTGAATTAAGTATTGCATTTTAGAATTACAGAAGAATCACTGTATCCATTTATATAGGAAAGTTAACATAAGTAAAACATTATGCCATTTACAATTGATCATTGTAAGTAACTCTTTTAGGATAATGATTAAAACTAAAATTTCTATTTTTATTACAAATGATTGCTTTTCAAGTATAAGGCAAAGTGAATAAATTGTCAAGAAGTCATGAATGTACATACTATTTCATGAAATGTCTAAATTGTATTGTTTAAAGTTTCCAAACTACGAATCAGGGGAGGTCCTCTCTCTCTCTCTCTCTCTCTCTCTCTCTCTCTCTCTCTCTCTCTCTCTCTCTCTCTCTCTCTCTCTTCTTTCTATCTCTTCCTTTCCATAGAGACTAACAGTTCTGCTTCTGCCTACTATGTAATTCTGGCTTTGTCTCTCACTAGCTGTGTAAGCATCACTGATTAATATATCTAAGGCACTTAGAAAGTCTCTGGCACATGGTAAGTGATTTTAAAAGATCATGTTGTTTTCATTAAATAATCCCTTGAATTCCATATCATCTATACTAACAATGAAAGACATATCCTATAGATAGTAATCTTAGTTAAACCATGTAAATACCATTTTAACCTTGAGTTCAGATATACAAAGCATTTTTAAAAAAACAAAGAAGAGACAATTTTGACCAAAAGTCCATTTTAATATGTAGATAGCACAGTAGGGTCATCTATATTGAATAAGTTAAATAGATCTACTAAATATGTCTTTGACATTATGCTTTTTGATTTAGACATAGCTTTGTGTGTGAGGATGCTTCAATAATATCTAAATGGTCAATTTAATTAACCTTCAATTTGTTCATGACATATGCTTAAGTTATCAACTCAAATTAGCTTTTTTTTTTTTCAAATGAAAAAAAAACTTCCCCTGGTAGCTGAAAAGTTCATAGTAGATAATAAGCACTCAATAGTTATTGAATTGGTGGATGGAAGGATGGATGTGCTTAAAAGTAATATAGATAAATTTAAAGTTTAATTTATGTCAGCATGCTATTGTAATTTAAAATTGATTCACATGTATAAGTTAAATAAACTACTACTACTTCATGTACACAGAAGTTAGGTCACAGACACGTTTATAAAAAATCTGATTCATTTTTATCAGTTCAATTCAATTTTTTGGTACAGATGATATTCAGGACATGAGAAGCAAGACACTGCGATTTGAAAAATATATCACTTCCATATAAGTTGTATTGCCATCTTACAGTTACAGTTGAGGGATCATACTACAACTGTTTTTACTCTGCATTATTCATTTCCCTCAAATCTGAATATCCCTTAAACATTCCCACTTTGACAATGGTCCAAAAACAGAGTTGTCCTGTCAAATTTAAGTAGATATACTATGTCAAGAATGTCATCAGATATTTGACCATAATTCCACATGTCCATAGTGATGTGAATGTGACATCTCTTAACTTACTTCCAATCATCTATTACTATGGACTATACAGCATCATAAAGTCCTGAATTAATCTTCAGGGAGAAGAATGCCTAATAAAGAACACAATAATGTGCAGCAGCTCTGGCAATAAATTTGATGAAAGGTTTGCTGAAAGCCACAGCAAAGGGTAAGTGAGTCCACTTATTAGCTCTGTGTTGGTGTTATTTATGTTCTATGACCCAAAGGGAAATGAGAGATTTTATTTTGCTGCCTGGGCCTCCTTCCCAGGGCTTCAGCATGGCGCTTTAGGACCAGTGTTTGTATACTAAATGGGAATATTTTTGTTTTTTTCATCTTGGGAAATGTGCTTTTTCCTCACAAATGAGTTGTACAGAGGTTTTTTTTTTTTTTGTGTGTGTGTGTGTGTGTGTGTGTGTCTGTTGTTGATGTTATATTTTGGGTTTGGGTTGCCTTTATATATTACTATTAATATCTTGGAGTTTGGGAACTATGGTCTATTTTGGTGGCTTAGGGGGTTGGGGTAAAGTTATAAAGGGAAATGAATTTATCACACATGTGACTTGCAATAATTTCCTGTGAAGCACATTTGAGCATCAAAGTGAATGAAGTTCCAGTTCTGTTCAATATCTGTCTAACAATATTCTTTTTTGGTTTTATATACAATAACTTTAGAAAATATGTCATCTCAATTTTTATTAGTGTCTGTTGGGGGATATACACTGAGTGACCAGATTATTGTGACCTCTGAACTCATAATAACCTGGCCACTCAGTATATATCATATATAATAAAAGGCTAATATGCAAATTGTCCCTTTGACCAGCAGGGAGGCCAGCCAACTGCCCATGTCCCCTCCCCCTGACAAAGCTGGCCAGACCCCCCCATCCATGCATGAATTCATGCAAGGGAGGGAAGTTGTGGACCAGGCCTGCAGGGGAGGACAGTTAGGGGTGACCAGTCATGCAGGGGAGGGCAGTTAGGGGCAAACATACTGGCAGGGGAGCAGTTAGGCATCAATCAGGCTGTTAGGGGAGTGGTTAGGAGGTGATAAGGATGACAGGCAGAATTGGTTAGGAGCACTCAGGAAGGCAGGTAGGTGAGGAGTTGGGAGCCAGCAGTTCTGGATTGTGAGATAGATCCCAGACTGGAGAGGGTGCAGTCTGGGCTGAAGGACACCCCCCCATGCACAAATTTTGTGCACTGGGCCTCTAGTGCGCACGCACACACACACACACACACACACACACACACACACACACACACATTGTGTGTCCAGAGTGGTCAGATTATTATATATTCACAATTTGATATTTATATTTTACATTTAATGTTTAAATTGGATTATTTTCAGAGTTGAGTTGAAGGAATGACCGTGATTTGTTATGCTTTATGTTTCTAATTGAGTTCATTTCATGGCACAATTGAAGAAGGAAAACAATGATCCAGGAAAACTTGGATTATATATCTCTTATCCCTTTAAAAAATTTTGTATTGATCATTTATCTTCACTTCAAAGTCATAAATCCCTGGGGTCATTAATACTATTTCCTGAATGTTGGGTAATTTCTTTTCACTACTGTCAGCACTGTCTTAGACCCAACTTTGTGTGTTAATTTTATTATTGTTATTCTTGTTGTAGCACTTTTAAGAAAATAAAGATAATGTTCATTGGGACTTTACCTGAGTACTTGAACTTTACTTCATAATAGTATTGTTCTCTTTTAATATTAAACTTTAATTATACATCATTCTGATCTCTATAGTGGGCAGGGATGAGAGAAAGACAGAGATGTAAAGAAGTCAGTTATTATTAGTTATTATGGGTCAAACTTTCATTTTGCATTGATCTCTATATATCTCCCGCATGTCCCATACCTGTATTAACTTAATATAATGGTGCAAGCACAGAATTTAGACATACAATTCAGACAAGAAGAATTTGATGCTATGTAATTCACAATAAAATTTAAGCAATAAATTATTCATGGGATATATGGAAAAAAAGCATATTCTCCTCTGGAATAAAGACTTGGGATTGTGAAGATTATATTGAAGAATTTTACATCAGCCAATTTGCCTAATAAAACAAAAGGAATAGAGCCATAACTATTTTCTGGAGTGCTAATATACAAAATAATTAGGCCTTACATATTTAATCCTTGCTGCAAATAAGTTAAGATAATTAATGAGAATGTTGTTTTGTATTTTATTTTTTACTAGATTCCTGGTGCACAAATTCATGCATGGGTGGGGTCCCTCAGCCTGGCCACAATCAGAGCCAATCAGGGTTATCTCACCCAGGCCCAACAGGGATGATGGGGTCTAGCCAGCTGGGGAAGGACCACAGGAGGGCTTCAGGCTGTGTCTGGCCCTCTCACCTAGTCCTGAACAGCTGGACCCCAGCAGCAAGTTAATCTACCTGTCAGACAGTCTGTTCCCTGGTGGTCATTGCACGTCATAGCCACTGGTCAAGCAGTAGACCAAATGGTTGAGCAATAGATCAGACACTTAGCATATTATGCTTTTATTATATAGGATTATTGACAGTATTACAGATGTCCCTCATTTTCTTCCCTTTGCCCCCCTTCTACATACCCCCCACCCCACCCCAGGTGGTCACCACATATATTATTGTCTGTGTCCAGGGACTATGCATATATGCCTATATGTTCTTGGTTAATATTTTCTTGTCCCCACCATACACCTCCCCTCTGAGATCTGACAGTCTGTTCCAGGTATCCATGCCTCTGAACCTTGTCATCAGTTTATTTTGTTATTAGATTCTACATGAAAATAAGATCATGTGATATTTGTCTTTCTCTGACTAGCTTATTTTGCTTTGCATAATAATCTCCAGGTCTCTTAATGGTATCTCAAAGGATAAGATCTCTTTTTTTTTCTTTTAACAGCTGCATAGTTTTTCATTGTGTAGATGTACCAGAGTATTTTTATTCACTCATCTACTGATGGGCACTTGGCTGTTTCCAGATTTTAACTACTGTAACTAATGCTGTTATGAATATAGAGGGTCATTTATTATTTCTTAATGGTGTTTTGGGATTCTTAGGACATATTTCTAAAAGTGAGATTGCTGGGTCAAATGGGAGCTCCATTTTTAATTTTTTAAGGAAACTCCATACTGTTTCCCACAGTGGCTGCACGAGCTTGCATTCTGACCCAAACATTGCTTTTTAAAGTGACATTTCATCGATATTATCACTCTGTTCAGAGATGTTAGGTTATACAAATGATAATGCACCTGCTAATGGGTTAGGACTGTATTGTTTTCATTAACACTGCAATATGGGAGATTGTTCAGAGGATGATACCTCATTCAGAGTAAATACTCATGCCAAAATATATGGAAGGATGAAGGAGAGATAAAAAAAGAGATAGACTTAGAGAGGAAAAGTTTTTGAGATTAACTTTGCAGAGTTCATGCAATGACCCTCCAATGATGGTTCTACATGATTAAGCCAGATTTAATATTCCTAATTGTGAAGGGAAATATATGCCATTAAAATAAAAAATAATATAGCTTCCATTATAAAAGAAGAACATAAGCCTGGCTGGTATGGCTCAGTGGTTGAGCATCAACTCAATAACCAAGAGGTCTCTTGTTCAATTCCCAGTCAGGGCACATGCCCAAGTGTAGGCTCAAACCCCTGTTGGGGACATGCAGATGGCAGCCGGTCAATGATTCTCTGTCATCATTGATGTTTCTAACTCTCTCCCTCTCTTCCTCTCTGAAATCAATAAATATGTACACTAATAAAAGAGAATTTTGCAAATGAATCATCACTCTGCTACACACACTAGCCAATCAGGAGAGAATAAGCAAATTAGAAAGCCAAAGATTGTGATCGCCCAGCTGATCCAGGTGCAGAGTGTCTGGGCAGGGCAGGATGTCTTCTATAAGAGGGAGGGCAGAGGAGTGGGGACAAAGGGATCTACAGGAGCAGCACTCAGCTGCAACAAAGATGAAGATGGAAGACTTTGGCCGGAGTCTGAAGCAAAGGTGGCAGACTCCAGCCAGAGAGAAGGACTAGGTCCTGGGTGCCAGAGGAAAACCAGTGCTGGAAGCCAAGTGAAGGAAGGCCTATTCCATGAATCTCTTCATGCAAAGGGCCTCTAGTAGTATATAAAAAAGAACATAACATAAAGACACAGAGCCCTTGATTCTATGTTAGAATAAAACAAGAAAATAGGGTTCAAACTAATTTTTTCAGAACAAGTCAGAAGGAATCAAAAAAACTGAATAGGCTGATAATTATGGAGAAAATTGAAGCAGTAATACAAAATTAAATAAACAAACAAACAAACAAATAAATAAAAACAGATAATCCAAGATGGCGGCATAGCTGAACACCTAAACTGCTGCCTTGCACAACAATTTCAAAACTACAACTAAAAGACAGAATGAATCTCATCCAGAACCACAGGAAAGCTGGTTGAGTAGAAATTCAAAACTAGAAGGAAAGAGAGGGGCTCACAGAGACCCAGAGGAGCTAGACAAAGCTGAGTTATGGAGACACATGGGGAGATAGTGGGTGCCTGATTGCCTGGCTGGATTCCTCTGGCAGGAGGGAGATGGGAGACTCTCAACTGCAATGAACCCCTTATGCTATGGCACTGAACCCCAGGTCTGGCCGAAACTCATAGGGGGAGAGTTTGGACTGTGAAAAGGGAGAAGTACACTGAAATTTAGGGGAGCCGTGAAAGGGCAGAAGTCTGGTGGCACGCACATCATCATGCACGGAAGAGGGACTGCTGACTGTGTCGCTGGCTTTCATTACTGGGCGGGAGACAAAGCCTCCCAATTGCACCACTTCTAACTCCACTAAACCCCAATTTCGGAAGAGATCCTGGGGACCCAGACTCATATGGTCCCTGAGCACAGGGGAGCTGGAAAGGCAGCAGTCTAGAGGCATTGCCCTTGTGCACAGGAACCGCTCCAGCGATTATGAAGAGACATGTGAGATGCAGGGGCCGCATAGGGTGGGCCCAACTGGAAGGCAAGGGTGTCCATTAAGCCCCGAGAATCCATCTCTCCCAAGTTCAAAAGAGAGGCTTTTGCAATTATGCAAGTCTGATATCATATGGCTGAATCCAACAAGAAAGTTCTCCCAGCATAGTGAAAATACAGAGACAAAGGAAGAGATCACAAACAAAAAAAATGGAGGAAAACAAACAACTGGATATAGAGTTCAAAACCACGGTTATAAGGTTTTTCAAGAATTTCCTAGAAAAGATGGATAAATTTAGCAAAACCAAAGAGGAAATGAAAAAGGACCAATTAGAGATGAAAATGGCCCAACTGGAAATTAAACATACACTGACTGAAATAAAAAAAAATAATATTCAGAGATCTAATAGCAGACTAGAGTATCCTGAGAATCAATGCAAAGATTTGAAATACAAAAAAGGAGAAAATACTCAACTGAAAAAGCAAAAAGCAAAAAGAATCCAAAAATGTGAAGATAGTGTAAGGAGCCTCTGGGACAACTTCAAGCATACCAACATCAGAATTATGGGGTGCAGGAGAAGAGAGAGAGCAAGATACTAAAAACCTATTTGAAGAAATAATGACTGAAAACTTCTCCCACCTGGTGAAAGAAATAAATTCACAAGTCCAGGAAGCACACAGAATCCCAAATAAAAGGAATCCAAAGAGGACCACACCAAGACACATCATAATTAAAATACCAAAAGCAAAAGACAAAGAGAGAATATTGAAAACAGCAAGACAAAAACAGTTCATTACCTACAAGGGAGCACCCATAAGATTGTCAGCTGATTTCTCTACAGAAAGGATGCAGGCCAGATGGGAGTGGCAAGAAATATTCAATGTGATGAATAGCAAGAACCTACAACCAAGAATACTCTATCCATCAAAGCTAACATTCAGAATTGAAGGGCAGATAACGAGCTTCACAGAAAAGAAAAAGCTAAAGGACTCCATCAACTCCAAACAAGTATTATATAAAATGCTGAAATATACTCTTTAAGAAGAGGAAGAAGAAAAAGGTAAACAATAAAAAATTATGAACAACAAATACATGTCTATCAACAAGTGAATATAAAAATTAAGTGAATTAAAAATTTGATGGACAGAATAAACTGGTGAATATAATAGAATCAGAAGCACGGAAAGGGAGTGGACTGATAATTCTCAGGGGAAAAGGGGTAGGGGAGGGGTGGGAGCTGGGGAGAGGGGAACTATGCTGGGGAAAAAAAGAGAAACAAATGTAATAATCTGAACAATAAAGGTTTAATTAAAAAAAAAAAACTTCCTACCAACAAAAGCCCTGACCAGACAGCTTCACTGGGGAGTTTTATCAAACATTCAAAGAAGAAATAAAACTTATCTTCCTCAGACTATTCAGAAAAATTCAAGAGGAAGGAGCACTTCCAAGCTCTTCTTATGAAGCCAGCATTAACCTAATCACAAAACCAGATAAAGACAATACAAAGGAAGAGAATTACAGGCCAATATCCCTCATGAACATAGACACTGAAATTCACAACAAAATTGTAACAAATCGAATCCAGCATTACATTAGAAATATCATACAACATGACCAAGTGGGATTTATCCCAGGGATGCAAGAATGGTACAGCATCTGCAAATCAATAAATATGATACACCACATAAATAAACTGAGAGATAAAAATGAAATAAAAATATCGACTGGTGTGGAAAAAGCATTTGGCAAAATCCAACACCCTTTCTTGATTAAAAAATCTTAGCATAGTAGGATCATACCTCAACATAATAAAAGCCATATATTACAAACCCACAGCCAACATCATACTCAATCGACAAAAACAAAACCCATTTCCCCTCAGAACAGGAATAAAACAGGGATGCCCACTCTCACCACTCCTCTTTGACATAGTACTGGAAGTACTAGCCACTACAATCAGACAAGAAGAAGAAATAAAAGCCATCCAGATTGGAAAATAAGAAGTAAAATTGTCATTATTTGCAGATGACATGATATCGTACAAAGAAAACCCCCAAAGACTCCATCAAAATCTACACTTCTTAATAAATGAATTCGGTAATGTAGCAGGATAAAAAATTAACACCCAGAAGTCTATGGATTTTCTATACACCAATAATGAACTCACAGAAAGAGAAATTAAAAAGGCAACCTCACTGAAACCAGATTGGCTCAGTGGATAGAGCATCTGGTTGTGGACTGAAAGGTCCCGAGTATGATTCCAATCAAGGGCATGTACCCTGGTTGTGGGCACATCCCCAGTAGGGAGCGTGCAGGAGGCAGCTGATTGATCTCTCTCTCTTTCTCATCGATGTTTCTAACTCTCTATTCCTATCCCTTCCTCTCTGTAAAAAATCAATAAAATATATTTTTAAAAATAATAAAAATAAAAACCTCATTTACCATTGCAACAAAAAAAATTAAGATACCTAGAAATAAACTTAACCAAGGAGACAAGGGGCATGTACTCAAAAATTTTCAGGATGCTAACAAGAGAAATAGAAGACATGAACAAATGAAAGAATTTACCATTTTTATGGATTGTTAGAATCAACATCATTAAAATGTCCATACTATCCAAAGCAATCTATAAATTCAACAAAATCCCCATTAAATACCAATGGCATACTTCAAAGACCTGGAACAAATTCTCCAAAAATTCATCTGGAATAAAAAAAAAGACCCTGAATAGCTGCAGCAATCTTGAGAAAGAAGAACAATGTTGGAGGTATCACAATACCAGATATCAAGCTATACTACAAAGCCACTGTTCTCAGAACTGCCTAGTACTTCCACAACAACATATACATAGATCAGGGGAAGAGAACAAAGAACCCAGAGGTTGACACAATCCAATATGCTCAATTAATATTTGACAAAGAAGGCAAGAGAATACAATGGAGTCAAGACAGTCTCCTCAATAAAAGGTGTTGGAAAAACTGACAGATCTTGCAAAAAAAATGAAACTAGAACACCAACTTACACCTTACACAAAAATAAACTCAAAATGGATAAAGACCTTAAACATAAGATGGTAAACCATAAAAATCTTAGAAAAAGCCATAGGCAACAAAATATCAGATATTGGTCTTAGCAATATCTTTACCAATTCAGCTCCTAAGACTATGGAAACTATAGAGAAAATAAACAAATGGGACTACATCAAAATAAAAAGCTTTTGCACAGCAAAAGAAACCATCAACAAAACAACAAGAAGCACCACTGCATGGGAGAACATATTTGCCAATGTTATCTTCGATAAGGTTTTAATCTCCAACATTTACAAGGAACTCATACAACTTAGCAAAAGGAAGATACACAATCCAATCATAAATGTGCAAACGACCTAAATAGACACTTTTTGAAAGAGGACATTCAGAAAGCCAAGAGACATATGAAAACACACTCATGCAGAAACTGGTTTGGCTCAGTGGATAGAGCATTGGTCTGTGGATTGAAAGGTCCCAGGTTCATTTTTGGTCAAGGGCATGTACCTTGGTTGTGGGCACATCCCCAGTAGGGGGTGTTCAAGAGGCAGCTGATCAATGTCTCTTTATCATCTATGTTTCTAACTCTCTATTCCTCTCCCTTCCTCTCTGTAAAAAATCAATAAAATATATTTTTTTAAAAAAAGAAAACATCCTCAAAGTCACTAATTATCTGAGAGATGAAAATCAAAACTACAGTGAGGTACCATCTCATACATGTCAGAATGGCTATCATCAACAAATCAACAAATGACAAGTGCTGGTGAGGATGTGAAGAAAAAGGAACCCTCATGCACTGCTGGTGAGAATGCAGACTGGTATAGCCACTGTGGAAGACAGTATGGAGTTTTCTCAAAAAGTTAAAAATGGAATTCCCATTTGACTCAGTAATCCCACTTCTAAGACTATATCCCAAGCAACCAGAAACACCAATCAGAAAGGGTATATGCACCCCTAAGTTCATAGCAGCACAATTTACAGTAGCTAAGGTTTGGAAACAACCTAAGTGCCCATCAGCACATGAGTGGATTAAAAAACTGTGGTACATCTACACAATGGAATACTATGTCACTTTAAAAAAGTAGGAACTTTTACCATTTGCAACAGCATGGATGGAACTGGAGAGCATTATGCTAAGTGAGATAAGCCAGTTGGAGAAATATAAATATCACATGATTCCACTCATATCCTATATAATAGAGTAATATGCAAATTGATCATCATTCCAACACACAAGATGGCTGTCCCCATGTGGTCAAAGATGGCAGCCATAAGATGCCCAACAGAGGAGGGCAGTTGTGAGCGATGAGGCCAGCAGAGAAGAGCAGTGTGTGTGTGTTGGGGGGGCAGGCCTGCAGGGAAGGGCAGTTAAGGGAGACCAAGCATGCAGGGGAAGGCAGTTGGGGCAACCAGGCCAGCAGTGGAGGGCAGTTGTGGGTGATCAGGCTGGCAGTAGAAGGCAGTTAGGGGTGACCAGGCTGGCAGGAGAGGGCAGTTAGGGGAAACTGGATTGGCAGCAAAGCATTTAGGCATTAATCAGGTTGGCAGAGGAGTGGTTAGGGGTGATTAGCTGGCAGGCAAAAGTGGTTAGGGTCAATCAGGCAGACAGGAAAGTGGCATTTGGGAGCCAGCAGTCCTGGATTGTGAGAGGGATGTCCGACTGCCTGTTTAGGCCTGATCCCAGTGAGCCGACGGATATCCCTCAAGGGATCCCAGATTGGACAGGGTGCAGGCCGGGTTAGGGACACACACCCCATGCAAGAATTTCATGCACCGGGCCTCTAGTGTGAGATATAATGACCAACATAAACTGATGAACAAGAATAGATCTAGAGACAAATGGCAGGGGAAGGGGGATTAGAGAGCAATCAAAGGACTTGTATGCTTGCATATTAGCATAACCGGTGGACACAGACACTGGGCCAGTGGGGGCTTATTCAGGTTGGCAATGGCTGGGGGCAGGTCAATTGGGGATAAAGGAGGCATATGTAAAACTTTAGACAATATATAAAATCTACAAGGCATAGGTTACAAAGGAGTTTAGGAAATTGAAAAACAGAAGCCTGTTTGGCTATAGCTCATTGAGGAGGAATGACATAAGATCTTGTTGGAGAAGTAATCAGGCACTAGATCATTAGAAACCCTGTGGGTTGAGGTAAGAAATATGGGTTTTATTCTGAGAGCACTTTCACTCCATTGAAGTAAACAAGGAAAAGCTATGCTTTGATTTGCATTTTTACTAATAAATGTTCCTTTTATTTATTAGGAGAAGAATCAATAGTGAGTGTCAAGAATAAAATCAGCAATAGAAACTGAGAGGCTGTTTAATTAGTTCAGGGTGACAGTACCTACCATTTTGGATCATGATGGTAGTACCAGAGATACTAGAGATAGTGAGAAAAACCTGATTGAGGATTTGTTTTTTTAAATAAAATCATAGCACTTGGGAATGCATTGGATGTAGAAAATCAAAGAAAGCAAAGGATTAATTATGAATTATAGGTTCTCAGTTTAAAGAAGCAAAGTTTATTGTTGTGCATTTAGTAAACTGGAGATAATTGAATGAGAAAAATGTTTTTGTTTTGGATGAAAATCAGGAGGTCTTTTTTTGACATATTAACTGTGGATGCCTATTAAACATCTGAGTGGCAATATCAAGGAAACTGTAATATATAGATATGGATTCAAGATAGAGAGAGGTCTCAGTTTTAGATAAAAATTTGAAAATAACAAATGGTGTTTAAAGACATAATGCTAGAATTGAATTGCTTAGAAAGTGATTATAGAGGAAAAAAGAAGAGTAAAATAATAGAGAAGAAAACAGGACACCAACAGTGAGTTCTCAGACACTCTTGGTTTCAAGATTGCAAGAAGAAAGTTGAGCTCACAAATGATGCTGAGTAGAAGTAGTGTCAAACTCAATTGACAATCAAGACAATGTGGTGCCCTGGCTGATTTGACTAAGTGGGTAGAGCAGTCTGAAGGGTCCTGGGTTTGATTTCAGTCAAGGGCGCATGCCGGGGTTGAAGGCTTGATCCCTAGTACGGTGGGGGGAGGGGTACAGGAGACAGCCATCAATGATTCTCTCTCATCATTGATGTCTCTCTCTCTCTCTCTCTCTCTCTCTCTCTCTCCTCTCCTCTCCTCTCTTAAATCAATAACAATAAATTAGAAAGTATTTTTTTTTAAAAAAAGACAATGTGGTGTCTCAGAAGTGAAGAGAGGAGAATGCTTATGGGGCTTATGGGAGAACATGGTCAGCTGGGTTGAATGCTGCTGAGAGAGCAATGTGGAGGTCATTGCTAACCTTGACAATTCTATATTGTGACGTTCTGAATGTAAAATATTGAAATAGTAAGACTAGTGGATTGGAGATGATGCAAACTCATTTAATTCAATACAAACCTGGGGACTATCAAACCTGGGGACTATTTCCACTTTATAGATGAGAACATTGAGACTCAGAGAGATAATTCATTAAACATCACAGAAATTTGATAGAGGAAGAATTCAAATAAAAGTTTTCTCTGATATTTAAAATTCCTCTTCTTAATCACTATATATCTGGAATTTAGATTTAGAGAAGAATAGACTCTGAATATTTGAATAACTTACTCTATTGTTTCAGTGCTGCTAATGTTTATTTAATATAATTTGTATGATAACTATTCCAAAACCAAAATGAGTCATATATTTTTTTAATTTATTTTTTACAGAGAACAAGGGAGAGAGACAGAGAGCTAGAAACATCGATGAGAGAGAAACATTGATCAGCTGCCTCCTGCACACTCTTTACTGGGGATGTGCCCATAACCAAGGTACATGCCCTTGACTGAAATCAAACCTGGGACCCTTGAGTCCCCAGGCCAATGCTCTATCCACTGAGCCAAACCCGTTAAGGCCAAAATGAGTCTTTAAACTGTCTTTAGAAAAGGGCAGTTTTCAAGTCGGTGCTAACATTATTCAATGTATCAACTTTTATTTCATAAAAGGCAACTTCTGCTGAGCTGTACCACCTGCTTGGACTGTGAGAGTAGGTCTGTCTGATAATCTATAGCACTAAATTTCCAGTTTTCAAGTTGTTTTTACTAACAGTTATTGACTTCAGAGCATATGCTAGTACATTATAGAGAACATAAACCTGCATTTTTTAACAATTGATATTTCACCTTATGAGTTTGGAGATGTACCTAGCCACAAAATCAGCTATGAAACACCAATTGCTAACTACTCAAGGGTAATTCCATGCACAAAATAGAAGTGAACAAAAATTGACAAAAGAAGTCCTTCCAACCATTGTAAATCACAAGACATCCATAATATCCTCAGTGGTTATGTGTTCACATTTTATATTAATTACAAGTCTGTTTTGACATTCTTTGCAGGGCAAAGCTGCAATGTCAAGTATGCTACCATAGTGGTAGTGCCCTAGTATTTTTGGCAAAAATAAATTGTCATGCTATGAATAGGCATCTGCCACTTCACACCTGAGATGATGATAAGTCATCTCTATGGAGGCATTGATATTAAAATATCTCCCTGATTTACATCTTAGGCTAATCAAACTGTACAGATAATGGAACTCTACACTGGACATGGATTTCTTTCTTTTTTTCTTTCTTTCTTTCTTTCTTTCTTTCTTTCTTTCTTTCTTTCTTTCTTTCTTTCTTTCTTCCTTTCTTTCTTTTGGACACAATTTTTATCTCATTAAGGGTTGGGTGTCCCTTAGAGGAACTTTCTGAAATGATGAAATCATTTGTATACCATGTAGAAAACTGACATTGAAGACATATCTTACAGATTGTCCATTGGAATTGCAAAAAATGATATAATTGTGTTTTGGCCACACAGCCTAAGTACTTCTGGGAATTGTCTATATGGAAACATTAGCAAAAAGATATATTTAATGAACAGGAATTGATTCCTATATTTAAAAAAACTGTACTGGAATATACTACATGTCAGACTACTTGGCCTAACCTGTTAAAGGTGAGTGGTGGGTGATGGTAACTATTATTGATTGAATGCCTATTGTATGCAAGCCACTATGCAGGGAGGAGACTTTCATGTGTATGTAAATTTATCACCACTATGAGCACACAAGCTCAGTATTATTATCCTCATTTTACAAAAAGGAGTTAAATAACATGTATATTCCCACAGTTGATCATTGTCAGAAATGGAATGCAAGAGCTATAGGCATTAAAATGTAGGGTGTATATACATTCTTCATTTATAATTCAGATTCGTTTTGCTAGATTACAAAATAAATGGCTAATCATATATTCTCATCGCAAACCCTATCTAAATCCAAAGCTGCAAGACACACAAAATAAAGGCTTATCTTAAATAGCGTTATATGTCTTTTAATATAACATTTTTTCTTTTGTTAAATGAATATAGATTTATTGTGGAAAATTCTGAAATTCTTGAAGAAAATAATAGCTAACAGTGTAATTGTTGCTTTTCCTTTGATTATTTCATTTAATGTTCACAACGAGGCAGAAAATGTTATTTCTCTTATACAAATGAAGAAATGGAGTTACAGAGTACTTAAGTTTGGCCTGGTCAGGGTTGCTCAGTGGTTGAGCATCGACCCAGGAAGTGTTATTTTTAGGATGTCACACTTGTAAGTGTGAAGTTTGTATTCAAAACCAGTCAATCTAGTTTGAGAGCCTACATTCTTCACCACTACACTGCCACTCACAATCCCAGTAGCCACAGAAAAGGGCTGTTACTATTTTTATCCATTCCTTTGTATGTATTTATTCTTTAAAGGTGGTTGCCAAAATTGGTTTCCAATATTTCTTATGCCCAAAGTTGAGTTAAAATCATAAATCTCTCAAGAAACTGATTTTTTTCTGAGATCAACTGTATATTAGCAATATACATAAGTATATCGCATTACCAGAAAATCATCTCCATGGTTTAGGAAAAGCCAATTAATCCTTTTGTTTTTCATATAATGGATATCCTACATTTCTATCTGATGATCAGGGTGCCTGACATTTGTAAATAGCAAAGGTTCATGACCCTGAATTTCCCAAGTTTCCAATCTCCTGCTCTTCTTTCTGTATTTTTGTTAGCCTGTACAGATCCCAAGGCTTTCATTAGCCCTGTGCTGCCCCTCTGCTTAAGCTTCACAAGCTTTTGCCTTAGGGAGCC
>PVJN01039812.1:0-19607 GCA_004026805.1 Lasiurus borealis
CTGCCCAGCTCTTTGGATGAGTGTCCAGTGATGCATTACCTACTTGCTATCTTCGGCGCTTTGCTCAAGCACCTATTCCTTCATGAAAACACATCTTCTGTGCCTATCCATCCTTCGAAACTGCATCCATTTAAAAAATCTCCTCTAGGTTAGGAGGCACACGAAGATAGGGTCTGTATCTATTATGTTCACTGCTGATGCTGTTATGAATCATAATGTAAATATCTGTGTTTTCCCATGGTCTTAGGCAACCCTGCTAGCAACTCACAGGTTGAGAACCGCTGCTGTAGAGCCTAAGACCATCGGAAAACACAGGGATTTACATTACAATTCATTAACAGTAGCCAAATTACAGTTAGGAAGTAGCAGCAAAAATAATTTTGTGGTTGGGGGTCACCACGACATGAGGAACTGCATTAAAGGGACGTGGCATTAGAAAGGTTGAGAACCACTGCTCTAGAGCCTTCCAGGAGCTTTTACACGAAGATGGTGATGATGACAGTTGTTCACATGGAGAATAATGCAATAATTAATAAATAAAATCTATAATAATAAGAGCATAGTATGTTAATTAGACCAGATGTCCTTCCAGACAACCTTCTGGAGCAGCAGTTCTCAACCTGTGGGTAGCGACCCCTTTGGGGGTCGAACGACCCTTTCACAGGGGTCCCCTAAGACCATCGGAAAATGCAGATATTTACATCACGATGCATCACAGTAGCAACATTTCATGGTTGGGGGTCACCACCCCATGAGGAACTGTATGCAAGGGTCTCGGCCTTAGGAAGGTTGAGAACCGCTGTTCTGGAGGAAGCTGGGGATGTGAGGGAAGTCTGGGTCCTGGGTGCCAGCGGGAAGCCAGTGCCAGCAGCCGGGGGAAGGAAGGCTTCCTCTTGCACAGATTTCATGCATCGGGCCTCTAGTGTAAGAATAAACCCTATGTTTCATGTACCCCACAACTATAAACTGACTTTTGTAGGGAAAGGTTATTTTTAAAAGTTGTTCCTAGGGGCCGTTGGGAAGTGTTGAGAGGTCTTTTCTGATATGGGTGCGTTTGTCTAGCTACACCAGCTGTGGCTAATTCTCTCGTTTCCAGGGATTGACTTCGGAGCTCACATAATGAATAGCTACAGTGGCGCTAATGACAGCACTTCCTGGCCTCGGTGACTGCCCAGCAGGAAGCTCTTGAACATGGCCAGGGGCAAATGCCAGATGGCCAAAGTCGAAGAGGTGCTTGCTCCAATGTCACCGCAAATTGCCCATTATTTAGACAAAAACCATCATCGACATCCTACAGCGCCAAAGGGACGCTAATAACTGGATTCGTGACTCCAAGGTATTTATGTGCGCGCCAGGTTGACTTGGGAATTGTGGTGAGTGGTTGATGACCATGGGCTCAAGGAAGGTCCTTGGATGGAGAAAAAAATGTCAACTTACCAGCCTATGACTTTGGAAAGTCACTTATGTACATTGAGTCTCTGTGTGTTCAACTATCCAATTGTGATGCAGCTGATTTTTCAGTCAACTGTGAAGGATAAAATGAAATGAAGGCCAACTGTTGGTGTTAATATGTGTGTGCCCATACACACAGATGACTTCATGTTTTATAAAGTACTATTTAAGTCTTCTTTCATCTTTAATTCAGAGTAAAAAATGAATTGAAGATATGTAAGAAGATATAAAATATCTTAAGAAGGTATACAAGGAGGTTTAGAGCATAATAAAGTCAACACCATGCATCTACCAGCCACTCTTCATTAGTATTCATCACACTAATTGTCCCCTTCTTCTCCCTTCAACAGAAGAAATAAATGTCTTGAATTTGGTATTAATCTATCCCTTGGGTTTCTTCATAATTTACAACTGCTTTGACTACTCTTGAGCTCTATAAATTGCATCATACTGGACATATTATGCAATTTGCTTTCCTTCCTGCTAATTCTGAGTGAGGTTCTTCCATATGGATGCGTAAAACTTGGCTTACTCACTTTCACTCCTACATCCTGGTCTTTTAAGTGAATATATAACCATGTATATACAGTCTCTACTGGTGGACATTTAGAATGTCTCCGGGTTGTTTTTTTTTTTCCCTCTTGAATACTTATGTGAATTTACTAGATTTTGCCAAAGTGTTTCTTACACCAGTTGTAGCAATTTATACAGCCACAAGCCAAGCTGTGGAGGAGAGTTCCTTTTGTTCTAGATCTTTGCCAAAGCTCGCTTTGGTCAGAGACACACTGTTAGATATGGAATCATCTCCCATTGTAGTTTCGATTTACATTTTCCTAATTACCGGTGAAATTGTGAAGTGAAGCATTCTTTTTACATGTACTTATAGGCCATTTGTGATTTCTTTTCTACAGGTTACCAATTCTACCCTTACAATGAAAGAAAAGCTGAACAATTAAATAATTAAGTAAATAAATAAATGTAACAACAAAAAAACACACACACAACACAACTAAATACTATTTTTGTTTGTTTTTTTTAGACAGTGCTCCCTGCAGCTTCTAAAAGTGAATTCGTCCGATCTTAGCGCCACAGACTGCCTACCTCATGGTCACAAGATGGCTGCAGCACCTCCAGCAAAGCACCAGACAATCAGAGAAATTCTTGTTTCAGAAAAAAAGAAAATGATACTTTCTTAGAAACCCTCAGGATATCTTTGTTTAAAGCTCAGTGGCCAAAACTATGTCATATGCCACCAATTTAAACGAGACAGCATCAAAGAACTCTCAGTAAGAGAAGAGGGGTAAAAAGCCATTGATTATGCAATCAGCAGCATCTGCCATAAAATCACTTCTGTATTTTATTTCATGTTTTTATTTTTTATTTTTTAGGGGTCTCTTTTTATGGCTTCGTAGAGGTTCACGATATCTTATCAATTCAAATTCTTTGTTGGTTATTTATGTTACAAATATCCTTTAACCAATAATATATTCATCAATAAATCATTTCAATAGGTATAAAAACATTTGATAAGATTAAGCAGATGCACAATAAATTCATATTTTGAAACTTAATACTCAATGAGGTGGGGTCTTCAGGAAGCAATTAAGTTGTGAGGGTGGAACCCTCATGAATGGAATTAGTGCCCTTGTGAAAGAGATTCCCTGAGAGCCCACTCAGTCCTTATCCCATGTGAGGAGACAGCAAGAAGACAAGAAGATGATCAAACAGGAAGTGGGCGCTGACTAGACATTGAATCCGCCAGTGCCTTGACCTTCCCGACCTCCAGAGTGGTGAAAAAGACACCTCTGCTGCTTTTAAGCCACCCAATTTATGGTATTTTGTGATAACAGACTGCGTGGACTGAGACAAAGATGGAAGGTAATTTTAGCCTGAGCACAAGCAAGTAAAAAGGGATCTAGGAGGTGGTCATGAGAAGCAGCATGAGCATTCCCCTTGCAGGAGTATTTTTAAATGTTGCAAAAATAATATGAACTAAGTAGGACAGGGACAGGACAGCGCCAGCAGCGTGTGCGCAGGAGGGAAAGCTGAGGCGGCCATTTTTGCCAGGTATCTGCTCCTCCAACCTGGGCGGACTGGCCTGGAAGCAGCCAGGCCCCAGGAGCCAACCACAACCGGAACAGAGAGTCCCAGGAATTCCCGTTTAACGTTCTGGAACCAGCATGTCGGGTTTAACCGTATTCAGGCCTCTGTTCAAGTGTCATCTTTGTAATAAGGACTTTCCTGACCACCTGTTTACAATTATGCGCCCTGATCAATCTCTGTCCCTTCTCGCCTTTCATCTTCGCCCCTATTCCCACCTGGCAAATGTGCCTATTAGCTTTGGTTCACGGCAGCAGTGCTAGAAGAGTGTCTAAAAATGGCCTAAAATGTCCACTTTTTGTGATTAGGATGGAATTATTTTAAAGTTGTGCCTCTGACTCACTCAGAGCACATTCTCTTTGTCAACAGTTGGGCTATTTTCTCAGAATCTCTCCACGGACATCTCTCTGCAGCTGGATTGCAAACAGACTAGTCATGCCCACCCCCCAATTAGACACAGAACTGCAGCGGACAGCTCAGAGCCCGCTAGAACTTCGGGCGTTACCCGCACAGCACGCACTTTCATTAAAAGCCCTGACCAAGTAGGCAAGCAACCCTTCCTTGAAAATATACTTTTCCAGAAATATTTATATTTTTTTCCCTTTGTCATCCGACCTAATTAAGCACGTGGGACGGGAAGCGGCAAGACCCAGGACCGAG
Organism: Lasiurus borealis; assembly: GCA_004026805.1. Taxonomy (NCBI): domain Eukaryota; kingdom Metazoa; phylum Chordata; class Mammalia; order Chiroptera; family Vespertilionidae; genus Lasiurus; species Lasiurus borealis. The sequence continues at coordinate 4,213 of PVJN01039812.1, forward strand.
ATTACATTTAAATTTGCCGATGAAGACCCGAACCCTGGCAGAGCGGCACAGGAACGTGAAAATGAGATGCCCTCGGGTTGGTGCTCATAATAAACCAATTAACAGGTTTTTGAAACTTGTCACCCTCCGTTCTCCAGGTGAAGTGAAGAAACACGTCTTGAAAGCTGCAGAGATGGGCGGAGGGGGCAGGGCCACGTCAAACTCCCCACTCGGGCTGGGAATATTTCTCTGCGATCGACACAGTAAAAAAGACAAAATCAACTGTAGGGTTTTAGAGTCAGCGCTTGAAAACGATGAATAATTGATCAAGGTACAATAGAAAAGAAAGAGAAATCGGCGGCCAAGTCTCAACAAACAGCCAAAGAGAGAATGCCCGGGGGGCAGCGTGCTCTAACCGAAATGAAATACATCGCCAGAAAGCTGCACTGGAAAACATAAACAGTAAAAAGGCGCTTGAAGATGATTTATGGGTACAAAAAGTACTTTACTGGAAAACACAAATGCTTACAAGGAATTATAAAGAAGTGAAAGGAAGAATTAAATCCCCAGACTGGTGGGATTGGCTAAAGTTTAGAGAAAATGTATAGTACAGATGCATATATAGCAATTTTAAAAGATGGGACTATTGTATACAAGTTAAAATGAAAAGCAACAAGAGAGACAAAATAAAGCCCAAAAAAAAAAAGTACCAGAAAGGAAAGAAAACAATAAACAGAAAGTAATTATAAAGGAAACAGATATAAGAGGTGAACAAGCAAAGAGAGAGAGAGAGAGAGAGAGAAAGAGAAGTAACAAACAGTATTTGAAGTTAAAAAGTTAAAGTACAGAAAATGAAGTCTATAGCTAGCTTTGCTCTACTTCTTTAGAGCAGGAAAAGGAAAATAGATTAGAGTTTGCAAAGAAATAAGAAAAATTTTGAGTAAAGAATTGAAAATCTAGATTGCTGTCTCTTAGAGGCTCAGTAGGGGTGGCACTATTTGGAGCCTGGGTGACAGGTTGGCAGAAAAGCGAGCTCATCACCAGCACCTGCTGTCCAGGGCTCACTCATTCCAAGCAAGATGCCTTCTTGCTTGAAGACCAGGAAATGCAGTCTCGGGACTAGAAATACATGTCATTTAATCAGCCCTGGGGCTAACACCTATGACGTTTTTATCAGAATCTCTAGATCTAACAGCATCCCTCCAATCTCCACATGACATTTCCTCTGTTCAGAGGTCCATCTCCCAATTTCTCCTCTTTATAAGGACACGAGTCCCATTGGATTAGGGACCATGACATCCCACGAGGACCCTCATCTCAATAATCCCATCCGCAATGACTTTATTTTCAAAGAAGTTCATATTCTGAAGAACTGGTGGTTAGGACTTCAACATGAGTACTTTAGAGGGACACTCTTCAATATGGAACAACATGGATATTCTTCCTTACATATCTGAAGGCATCCCTTCCTGTATTATTATTACTATTATTATTATTTTTTTTATCACTGTCATTGTTGATATCATAACATAACATTGTTGATATCTTCACATAACAGCTAAGATGATGGGCTCTGGTCCAGACAGCCTGGGTCTACACCAGCCTCCACATTCACCAGCTCCGTCAAGCTACTTGGCAAGTCTCTTTCCACCTCCATTCTCAGCTTCCTCATCTAGAAACTTGGACAAAATGGTATGGGTTGCTGTGAGGAATAAAAGAGTGAGGAATTTAAGCACCTGGCACAGAGTGAGATCTGAATGTTTTCTTATTCCTATAATCCACCTTGCATTCAGGTGGGATTTTCATTTATAAAGCATATTCCCACATCTAATATCATTTTATCAACATACGACTCTGTGAGTTAGGCCAGGACTTTTTTTTTAATATATATTTTTATTGATTTCAGAGAGAGAAAGGGAGAGAGAGAGAAAGAAACATCAGTGATTAGAAAGAACCATTTATCAGCTGCCTCCTGCACACCTCACACTGGGAATGAAGCCCACAACCCAGGCGTGTGCCCTGACCGGGAATCAAACCGTGACCTCCTGGCTCATAGTTCAATGCTCAACCCCTGAGCCACGCTGGCTGGGCTCGGCCAGGGCTTTTTATCCTCATTTTCAGTGCATGAATGCACAAGGCTGCAGAGAAACATGGTGCCTGTTGGAGAAAAACAAGCAGGCAGTGGAAGTGGTACTAGAACCCAGGGGATATGGTCGCTAGCCTGTTGTGTTCAATCGACACCAGCCTGTGGTTGGTTAGATTCAATTTAAATGGTAAGATTCAAAAAAAAAAAAAAATCCCCAGTGGCATAGGTCCCGTCAAAGCTTGAGCTGAGCTGAGACCGGTGTGGCTCAGTGGATAGAGTGTCGCGACGCCTGCGGACTGAAAAGTCCCAGGTTCGATTCCGGTCAAGGGCATGTACCTTGGTTGTGGGCACATCTCCAGTAGGGGGCGAGCAGGAGGCAGCTGATCAATGTCTCTCTCTCTCATCGATGTTTCTAACTCTCTATCCCTCTCCCTTCCTCTCTGTAAAAAATCAATAATAAAAATATATTAAAAAAAAAAAAAAAAAAAAAAACTTGAGCTGAGCCCTGCCTGTGCGGTTCAGAGATTGTCAACCCATGAAGCAGGAGGTCACTGTTCAATTCCCTCTCAGGACACACGCCCTGGTTGCAGGCAAGATCCCCACTAGGGGGCGTGCAGGAAGCAGCCGACTGCTGATTCGCTCTCCTCATTGATGTTTCTATCCCTCTCTCCTTCTCCCTTCCTTGCTCGGAAATACGTTTAAGCTGAGCGAATACCGTGACATTATCCACATGTTTTCAGACGAGTGCTATCTTATCTTTTCTTCCGAAATGCAATCTGTCTTTTTAGGCTCCGTGGCAGTTCTATTAAATTTGTCTCTAATATGTTATTTCTGCAAACCCTTTGAAGGGGATGATTGCAAATTCCACGGGGTGGCTCGGGCCTTCTGGAAATGATGGGGTGAAAAGCGATGACATTATGCCAGCTTTTGAAATTTCACCCAGAAATGAAACGACTCCTTTATGATTTTTTTTTTCTTCTTCTTCTCCTCGCTCTTCGGCTTTTCAGCGCGGACAGCGTCAAGTGGCTGAGTTGGAAAAGGTGCTGCATATGCAATCAGAACCCCTGCGGAGGCCTCGGAATCCAATTACAGTTGCCAAGTCCTGTAACAATGTGAGGGCCTCTCCTGATGAAAACAGATTCCGCCAAGTTCACGGGAGACGGAGGCGGAATAATGCCGAGGCGCGAACTTCTCCGTTACGCATCCGGTTCCAAGGAAAGAGCGGCCTCTTCGCGGGATCCTCGTGAATGTTCTCGCTCTGGAAATATTGAATGCGAATCCTCTCAGGTTCCTGGAGGTACAGCTCTCGGCGTGAATAAATAAGATGGAACGGCTGCAGTCTGGGTTCTCTGTCGAAGTAACCTTCTTGTCATTTTGAAAAGGTATGTTTTTATTGATTTCAGAGAGGAAGGGAGAGGGAGAGAGAGAGAGAGGCATCGATGATGAGAGAGAATCGTCAACGGGCTGCCTCCTGTGCACCCTCTACTGGGGATGGAGCCCACCACCTGGGCCTGTTCTCCAACCGGGAATCGAACCATCACTTCCTGGCTCAGAGGTCGACTCTCAACCACTGAGCCCCACTGGCTGGGTGTCCTTGCCTTCTTTAAGCTTCTAGAGAATGGGTCCGAACACAGATTCGTCTGCAATGAAAAGGCAGCGTGAGAAAGAATCTTCTCGGAAAGGAAACTGACTTTGGGGGTGTGTAACCCAAACTGTAGTTTTGCCTGTGGGGGGTCAAAAGGGGGTGGTATGCTCTGGGCACAGGGGAGAGATTTGGTTGGAATTAGGACACCTGTTTCTCTCCTTTGCAATTCCCGGTGTCCCCCACTTCTATGTGCTGCTCTGGGGCACCTGCCTTGCTCACCTCTGTCTTCCATCTGTAGTGACTTCTTGGCAAAGTAAGGAAATTCGGCAAAGTGAGAGCCAGCAGCCTCCGGTGATGCCAGTCAGCGGGAACGGAGAGGCCGCTGGCCATTCAGCTTCTGGGAGCCGCTTCTCCATCCGCACGGCCTGTGACTCACGCTGTTACCCCTCGCCTGCCTTTCACTCACTTCACAGCCATCCTGGCCTGAGGTTGCAGGGGAGGTGCCCAATGAGACAGGCAGCGGGAGCAGCTGGAGAGGCACAGTGGCCCCGCTCGAGTGATCAGGTCAAGTCACTGCTGCTCTTCACAGAGTCCGAGGGCCTTTTCGTTGACACTCTCTGCAGCTCCTCCTGTTCCCTCTGCTTGGCTGCGGCCTGTGCTAGCTCAGCGGCTCACCGCGTGCTGTGTGAGATGCAAAACACCCCGAGCCTGCCTCTGGCCAGTCACATCTATTGTAACATGTGAAGATCGTCCTCTAGTGCAGTGGTTCTCAACCTGTGGGTCGTGACCCCTTTGAGGGTCAAACACTTTCACAGGGGTCGCCTAAGACCAATGGAAAACACAGATATGATTCATAACAGTTGCAAAATGACAGTTATGAAGTAGCAACAAAAATAATTTTATGTTTGGGGGTCACCACCACATGAGGAACTGTATTAAAGGGTCGCAGCCTTAGGAAGGTTGAGAACCACTGGTCTAGAGTTTGGACCAAGGAGCTGAGGCTCTGAAGGTCAAGTGCCCTTTCCAAGGTCACACATCAGGCAGTCCCAGTTCGGCGAGGTAAGCCCACACCTGTCTGACTGCAAAGACCCCGGAGCTTCTCTCTTCACCCCGTTACGTGGGCTACCCCCATTGTCGCTTTTTTAGGACAAGAACTGATTCTCTAAGTCCTCCATTCTGGTCATGTGGTAAGGTCTCAAGAAACAGGGATGGAGCCAAAACCGGTTTGGCTCAGTGGATAGAGCATCGGACTGGGGACTGAAGGGTCCCAGGTTCGATTCCGGTCAAGGGCATGCATCTTGGTTGCAGGCACATCTCCAGTGAGGGGCGTGCAGGAGGCGGCTGATCGATGTTTCTCTCTCTCATCGATGTTTCTAACCTTCTATCCCTCTCCAGTCCTCTCTGTAAAAAATCAATAAATATATTTAAGGAAACAGGGGTGGAACTGAATTTGAGTTGCAGAAGGAACGCCCCCATTGCTTAGCTGGGCTGCTGGCGAAAGCCCACACTCGGCAGTAGCAGCAGATCCCTGCTCTCCTGGGGGGGAGCCTCAGAGTTGGCTTCCCAGGGTCTCTGGGAGCCTGGTCTCGGGGTGTCTGCAGCGCGGGCACCTTTACCAGGCAGCCTGCAGAGCCCCGGGGGCGGGGCGGTGGAGAGAGACGCACAGAGCTAAAAACGGCTGCTGAAGGAGGCAGTCGCGAGCTCTGAGCATTTAATTACTTATGCCAAAACAAAAGAGCCCGCTTAATAGGATAATTGCCCATGAAAGGGAATTAAATGCGATCAGAAGAAAAACTGAAGCCACAATATTCCCTTGCCTTCTGGAGGTGCAAAGCTAATTGTTTTGCATCGGAAGCTCCCTTTGGGGTGTTGCATCCCAATGAATTGTTCAAGGGAGTGGACTCTGCAGGTCCTCATGTTCACTATGTGGGAAGTCAGGTCGCCCCCATTCTGGCTCTCAGGGTCGACCTGTGTGACGTAAGGCAGCGCTGGGGTTGAAAATGTCGACATCAGGCATCGGATAGAGAAGAGACAATGTGAATGGCTGTAGCTCATGAGAGAAGAGACCATGTGAATGGCTGTAGCTCATGAGAGAAGAGACCATGTGAATGGCTGTAGCTCATGAGAGAAGAGACCATGTGAATGGCTGGAGCTCATGTGCCACCAGCCAGTTGGACGGTGCTGTCCAAAACCAGCATGGTGACAGCATGTTTCCTGAGGGAAGTCGCCTTTAGGGCAAGGAGTACTGGCCGGTGGGGATGGTTCCCCAGAACAAGCAGGTGGCAGGCATGCAGTGTTTCAAATATAACACCCAAGATCCACATGATTTGGGGGACAGTCCCTCTCACTGAGGTAGATGTGGGCTGCTATGACATTTCAGGGTACACACACACACACACACACACACACACACACACGAGGGCCTTAGAAGTATGTGTGTTCTCTGACCAAACTCCACCATCATAGAAATGTCTGCCACGCAAAGAGCTGTCTCAGTGCAACAAACATATTATCACGATAGTATTGCTTTACGTTTGAGCTCTTGGAAGTTATATACATTCATTGTCTAAATGGGCGTTCGCTAACTATAGCGTCCACGGGGGCATGATGAAATTTTAGATCATTTTTATTGACCTGTTTCTTCCATCTGGCTATTGGTTGTTGGGGAGAGAAATGAAATGAAGCGGAGGTTATGGAAACCTGGCTGGTAAATACCCTTTTCTAATTTGTGCTGGGGGCCAGAACGTGGCTTTATCGCTTTTATGGGCTGGGGACCGTGTGCCCAGAATGGCCTCTTAGGTTTCTGCTCGTTGATCTACAATGTATTCTATTTTTATTTTTTTAAGTCTTCACCTGAGGATATTTTTCCATTGGTTTTTAAGGGAGAATGGAAGAGAGAGGGCAAGACAGAAATATCAAAGGGAGAGAAATGCATCGATTGCTTGCCTCCTGCCCGTCCAGGGCCCAGGCCAGTGAGGTATTTGCAATGGAGATATTGTGCCTCTGACTAAAACTGAACCTGGGATTCTCCATCCGCAGGCCGATGCTCTATCTCCAAGCCAAACCGGGCAGCGCTACAAAGTACAGTGGTACCTCGAGATACGAGTTTAATTCGTTCCGTAACCTTGAGGCGTGGGAAACTATGAGTCTCGGTAAACTGGTGGGTCGTGTGCAGCCGGCCGATCCACCCGATGACTCCTATCTCAAATGTTGCTCGTATTTCAAAGCAAAAATCGCTCGCTCAAAGGCTCGTATCTCAAAAATCTCGTATGATATGGCACTCGTATCTCGAGGTACCACTGTATACTAAAACCATCCGAGGCCAATAGGTGCCCAGCCACCGAGGCACCAGGTCACAGTACCAATAACACATTTCACGTGTTTGTGGATGGGGACCACAGAGCTTTCCGGTGGAGGCAGCCTTGAGCATCTATTGAAACGAGGCATGCGGCCAGCTGGCCACGAGCATCGAGTTTGATGCCTGTAATGCTGGCTAGATGGGCCTGAGACTCACAAGAGAGCTTCAGGAAACAGAAATGCGTGATGAATAAAGCTGTGAGCGTAGGACACACACAGAGTGAGAAAGTGAGAGGGCTGGAACAGCGGCCCCGTGCATGGACTCTGTGCACTGGGTGCCCATCGGCCACTGGCATCACAGCCAGCAAAGTCAACAAGATGGAACCAACCGATGGCATAGAAAGAAGGAACGGAGTTAGAATTAAGGAAATACAATTCCAAGTTGAATAAGAGGGGCCAACCTGTAGAAAGGAGAGGTCAATGTTAGCTGAGGACTGACATGCACTGAGAACCTCCAGCCATCAGAAATTACAGATGAGCCCTAGCCGGCTTGGCTCAGTGGACAGAGCGTCAGCCTGCGGACTGGAGGTTCCCAGGTTTGATTCTGGCCAAGGGCACATGCCTGGGTTGCAGGTTCCATCCCCAATGGGGGATGTGCAGGAGGCAGCCGATCAATGGTTCTCTCTCATCATTGATGTTTCTATCTCTCTCTCCTTCTTCCTTCCTCTCTGAAATCTATTAAAAAATACATTAAAAATTTTTAAAAAAGAAAGAAATTACAGGTGACCTACCTAAAGGTATTTTAGAGGACAACGAAGGAGGTGACCACAATGGAATGGTCCAGAAGCATGAGATCAGCAAGAGGGTTTTTTTCAAGTTTGCTCCTCCAGGGAGGGAGCAGGTAAAGGAACAGCGGAAGGGAAGAAGAAGCTGCTGGCGGTTGCATCCCCGCCTTCCCTCTTTGTCTCACACAGGGAGGGGATTTTAAGGTGCTTAAATGTTATTGGAAGAAGCCCGTTTATAAAGGGAAGAGGGGGTAATGAGATGCACCCCAGGAGATGGAGTGGGCCATGAGGCACAGGTGGGGGAATCACCGTCTGATGGGAGGAAAGCTTCCCACCAGATGCAGATGAGGCGGGAGGAGAGGTGTGCGAGGACGGAGCGCAGAAGGTGCGGTCAAGGACAATGGATGAAACAACTGAACCAGCGGGACAGTCTGGCCCCGGGCTGACCTGATGGCACAGAGGGCACGACACTCCATGGGTGCCTAGAGGGACCGGCCTCTCTCCTCCGGCTTCATCACAGCCCAGGTAGAGAGAGCAAGAACACAGGCTGTGTCTCTGCCCGGGACAACGTAGCCAACCTCACACAGCGAGTTCCTTCACTCAACAGATGGTTATTGCACATCTGTTATGAGTCAGGCAATGTTGGGAAGCACCTGGAAACAAATAGACACCCCTCCCCCGCCCCAAATGTCTCTACTTGTTGAGTTTATATATTTTATTAATTTTTTTTACAGAGAAGAAGGGAGAGGGAGAGAGTTAGAAACATCAATAAGAGAGAAACATGGATCAACTGCCTCCTGCACACTCCCCACTGGGGATGTGCCCACAATCAAGGTACCTGCCCTTGACCAGAATCAAACCTGGGGCTCTTAAGTACGCAAGCTGACACTCTATCCACTGAGCCAAACCAGATAGGGCAGGTTTATATTTTAGCAGACTCAGTTCTAGAGTCAGAGTTAGACCTATAAAAATTCAAAATGTTTCCGTCTCTGAGTGATAAATCTCTCTTCCCAGCGTTGGGGTAAAAAAATAAAGCCTTAAATTTGTTAAGTAGATCACATAAAAATATGAGGGAAAGTACAGTTACACTGTCTGTTTATATATGCTCTGAGGAGCAATTGTTTTTAATGCATAAAACTTAGCCAGCAGTGGCTCTTCATCTAGACTCGGTGCTCTTTTGATGAAGGGAATGTTTCTTATTTACGTCTATGTTCCCCGTGCCTGGCACAATACCTGGCACCCCCTTACGCTCCATAAAACTTGGTGGGATTAATGAACAAATTAGTTCGCACCTGACAGTCAGATAAATGGAAACAGTGATCTAGAACAAGAAGTTGAATGTCAGGGCGGTGGAAAAGATGATGCTTCGGGATTATCTTCCATCATGTTCAATGCGAGACATAGAACTCATTAACGATGGCAGCTACACCCATCACTGCCACCCTGTATCAAAACCACCACCACCGCAACATAAACACTCGATGTGGCGGCCATAAACCGCATGGAAAACCTGCGAGGCGGGCTATAACCCTAACGATGTTAATTTCAGCCGTTTCTGCTCAAGCTGCAGGTTTCAGGATGCTTTATGATGAGACTTTTATAACCTTCAAACTCTCGCCACAAACCTCAATAAATTTTGAGTAGGCGACCCACTTAGCTATGAAATACAGTTATGGCCTCGATGTAGTCTGGATAATTTGGGGCCATAAAACTTGGGGAAAACAGGAAAGCGAGCATGTTTGTGGTGGTGGCTGAGCCTGGAAATAAAGAACAGGAACGGGTGAGAGAGAAGAGGCCTCGTCTTCACCAGATTTTTGTTTAAGCTGCGCAGATTCTCTGCTCACTAATTCAGCAATGCTCTGTCTGATTACCTATAGCATGAGCATTGTTGTTATAATGGACATAATAACATAATAGTTGTTCAATAAATGTGCTAGGCTGGGTATTCGGTAAAGAACAAAGTTTTTGCAGACAGGAGACCTGATTTCAGATCTTGCCTCTGCTACTGATGTGTGTGTGTGTGTGTGTGTGAGAGAGAGAGAGAGAGAGAGAGAGAGAGAGAGAGAGAGAGATTTAGCTTTCTGAAAATCATTGCCTGACTCATAATAGATGAGCGATTTCAGTTTTTTAGGATAATGCCTGCTAGGCACGGTCATTGTATCATTCACAGCTTGCTTGTGTGCCTTCCTTAAAGGCCATTTCCAAGAAGTCCTTTTACGCCAGTTGCAATGCTTTGTATTCCTTGCCCCTACCTGTGAGAGCCACGGATGATTAAGCCAGTGGGGAAAAGTAGACTCCATTAACTGCCTGCACCAAAATGGACAATTCTGATTGCGTGATCCAATAATATCTTCCTTGGCAAATATTTTAACCTTTATATGGTGCTTACTGTGTAGTAAGCACTTTGTAGACTATAATTTATTCAAAGCACAACAAATTTATGAGGCAAACACTTTACAGATAAGGAAACAGGGACAAAGAGATGAATAACCTTCCCAAGGGCTGAGAACTGTATAGGCCAGGCATCCCAGCTCCAACTCTGTGTTCGTAACCACTAGCCTGTCCTAGACATCAAGGTGAGTCACGGCCCAGGAGCCGTGGCTCAGTGGTTGAGCATCAACTATGAACCAGGAGATCATGGCTCCATTCCCGGTTGGGGTACATTCCCAAATGAGGGCTTGATCCCCAGTACAGGGTGTGCAGGAGGCAGCCTGTCCATGATTCTTCCTCATCAATGATGTTTCTCTCCCTCTCCCTCTCCCTTTCCCTTTCCCTCACCCTCTCCCTCTCTCTCTTCCTTCCACCCTGAAATCAATACAAATATTAAAAAATAAATAAATGTGAGTCACAGAACAAAGACAAATCTTCATCAGGTGAAAAGATTTAAAATGTACTTTCTGACTAATTTATGCATTCAGAACATTTACTGAGACTCCATGGTGTGTGCCTGGCCCTCTGCTAAGTGCTGGGGAGATGGGGGTGATCAACAATGGTGGCAGACAGGGACCCTGGCCTCATGGAGGTCACCAGACACAGAGGGAAGATGGACAATAACAGAGCGTCACAAAAATAAATGTGGAAGATGGGCTTCAACAGAAAAAGTGTCCCCCTGCGTGCCTCTCCCTTCTTCTAAACCGGTCTCCTAAGCGGCCCTCCAGGGTGGGGACAGTTCACGTCCAAGGCGATGCATTCCAACTTCAAAGGCAAAAAAGACTGCTTCAAAGCCAAAACAGTACAGCCTTTTATTTTCTTCCATAAATAGATGTTACCAACCGAAATCAGGCATTAACTAAGCTGTGACTCAGAAATGTGCCAAGCACAACTCAAGTGCTGTGAGCAAAAGCATCCATTATTCTACAGGAGGCAACCCATTTATCAAGAGGGACCTAAACAAATCGGTTTGTCCTTGTCAACCGCAGAGATGCGGCATTTTTTCACACAACCCAATTAGACTGCTAACAACTGTCTGATTTATTTATCCAAATGACATTGCTCCTCATCATAAGCTGGTGGGAGGGGGGGCCTTCACAAGAGGCAACCGCCTGCAGAGTGGCCTCAGGAAGTGAGTGGTCCCTTCCCCCTGCATCACATGTAGAACAGGTCCGGGTAGACCAGATGTCTCTGCCACTGAGCTGGGTGCTTTCCATCCATGGACAAGCAGACAGTGTTTAGTGTACAGTCAGAGGGCTCGGCCCACATTCTGCTCCAGTTTTTACCAACTCTGAGTGAAAGAATTTGTATGTCATAAGGTTTAGTTCTCTCACAGGTAAATGGGATGATGATAAGACCTACCCCTGAGAATGTTTAGGAAAATCAGTTTGAGAAATGGTTGGGAGGTAAAAGGTGGTAGATATCAGTAAGTGTCATAAACTGGTCACTGAGAGCCTTCCACATGCCATGTTCCATGCTCATCTCTATAGATACAGCGATGCCTCAAGGAGGGCCCTGCCTTCTGGTGTCCATGGCCATGAGGGGAGTGACTAGATCAGCGGTTCTCAACCTGTGGGTCGCGACCCCGGCAGGGGTCGAATGACCAAAATACAGGGATCGTATAAAGGCATCGGAAAACACAGATATTTACATTATGATTCATGACTGTAGCAAAATTACAGTTATGAAGTAGCAACGAAAATAATTTTTTGGTTGGGGGGGTCACCACAACATGAGAAACTGCATTAAGGGGTTGCAGCATCAGAAAGGTTGAGAACCACTGTACTAGATAATACCCTATGGACAACCTTTGTGGAGCAATTACTATTTGAAGGCTCTGAGCTAGTCTATTTCTTCTGTTCATTCATTTAACAAACAATATTGGGAACTCCTTCATACCAGACACTGTTTTGCCACTTGCATTATGGATTAACCTTCATAACTAAGTGATAAAACAGATGCTTTTGCAGATGCTTTTCCCCAAAAAGAACACAGAACCGCACAAAGGTGCGGTAGCATCCTCCAACCTCAGAAAGCGAAGAATGAGTTAGAGCTGTGATAGGACCACAAACCTTCCTGATTTGAAAAATCTGTACCTTGACCTAAAAATTCACTGGCCTGGGAAGGAGGCAAGCAGGGAAGCTTCGAGGGATGGAGTGGGGAGATGTGGTCTCCGTAGAGGAGACCTCCAGATACACAAGAGACTTGGGGAGACCCTTTCAGACACAGGGTTCAGCAAATGGAGAGACGTGAACACGGGGAAAGCATGGCGTCTTGGGAAATGAAATGTCACTCCATAGAAAGGCCTTCATTCCTGACTTCTGCCTTCCCCGGCCATTCTACTTTGTCCATGCCTCTTCCCTCTTCCCCACATTCATCCTTTAGCGTTGAGATTCAAAAGAAAAACATGAGCCAGCCGTTCTCAGAGGGTTGAAGCGATTCTGCAGAGAATCTGGCCAGCAGCCTGCCTTGGGCTCAGCTCTGAGACTGTGTGTCCCCGAAATAAACTCCCTGCCCACCACTCTGAAACCAAGCAGATGGTGGCAGAGCCAGGAGCGGCCTCCGTAGAGCACCTTGAACCAGTTCAGAGAGGCCAGCCCCGGAGCCCCAGAGGGGAAATTGGGGGGGTGGGGGGCGGGTGTCTGTGTGTGCCGGTGAGCGCCCACAAAACCTTCAGACTCTCCACAAGGAAAGCGGATCCGGAAGTGTGTGCCAGGAGGAACACTCGGTTCAACTTCCCACGTCTCCTGGGGATGGTTCAAGAGCAATGAGGAAGGCCACGCCCCGCGGGAGCGGGGGGCCAGGGCTTTGGAGCCGGGCCATTGGGGCTTTGGCCGAACGCTGCTGCTTCCAGGCTTGATGGCTTTGGCACCTGGCTGACGGGCAGCTACGTGGTGCCTGGTTTTCTCTTCTTCCAAGAGCATCACATTGTGCCTCTCTCCCGGGATGACTGTGGGGAACAGACGTGATGCCTCATGCATGGAGCACAGGGCAGGGGCCCAACAGACGACAGCTTTGTGTTTGTTGTTTGGATGTTGTTATTATTTTTATGGACCTCTTTGATCCTCTTTTCTATTTCATAAATATATATATAATTGATTTTTTACAGAGAGGATGAGAGAGGGATAGAGAGTTAGAAACATTGATGAGAAACATCGACCAGCTGCCTCTTGCTCGCCCCCTACTGGAGATGTGCCCTCAACCACGGAACATGTCCTTGACCGGAATCAAACCTGGGACCTTTCAGTCTGCAGACCGAGGCTCTATCCACTGTGCCAAACCGGGTTCGGCCTCTTTTCTATTTCTAATCTTGGAAACAACCCCGTGATATCCAAGCATTTTTTCCTATTTATTTATTTATTTATTTATTTATTTATTTATTTATTTATTTATTGCCATTTTATTCAGATGACTTTATTTACAAGCCAAGGAGGATTTCAGTTCAATAAAATAAAGTTTAAAAGTTTAATGGCCTATAAACTCTAACAGTGTAGGGCTATTTTTATTTTAAAAGGACTTTTTCAATCGGAAGAAGTTTGAAAACATTAACACTTTCAACCCCACCACCCCCTCACACCATTACTTTGCCATTGAGTTGAACTATGTTTTTTACAGGTAGGAATATTTAAATTATGAAGACTATTCCACTCTGCTATACTGAGAAATCCATCAGAAGGCTGAGAAACTGAATGTCAATAATTTGTAATTTTTAAAATTTTAACTATTTTTAGTGAATTTATTGGGGTGACATTGCTTAATAAAACTCCATATGTTTCATGTGCACAATTCTATAATACATCACCGGTATATTGTATTCTCTTCCTCTTTATTATTGAGGAAAGGAAGGTCCACACAGTTAAAATGACTTGTCCAAGGTCACAGAGCAGGTAAAAGGACTACAATTTGAACCCAAGTTCATCAAACTCTAAAGTTTAGGTTCTTCTGCAAATTCTGGTTATTTCTCCTAAAATACAAAGCTCTGAGAGCCAGAAAGGGCGCTAGAACCATCTAGTGAGATCCGCATTTGATGTGTGCATTGCTCCCCTGGGGAGCAGGCAGGGCTGTGACATTGTTCTCCCCTTGTCACCACGAGCACAGTGCTGAGGGTCTGGGGACCACTCACACCCATCGTCAGCTCACATGCAACCTTCAGAGGCACTTAACACGCAAGGTGGCAGAGCGTTTGTATTTCAGAGTTCCCCACATCCGTCTTCCTTTTTAAGGCAGGAAAGCAGATCCTTGAGTTTGGGAGGATCAGAGAGACCCAGGCTCAAATCCTAGCTCTACCATTTACAACTTGTGTGACTATAGGCCTGAAACTCGTCTTTCATCATCGCTACGATGCGAGCAAACACATTGTAGAGTTTATTATTATTTATTATTATTAATTGTGATTGTCAACTCTTGAAAGTTGGGATGAAAACAGGGAAGTGGGTTTCATTCAACCTTTTCAGCTAGTGTTTTTGTTTAACTTCTCAGGGGAAAAAAAAAGAAAACAAAGCAAGTGTATCTTAGTGTTTAAGATTCACAGCACATGGATATGTTTCCATTTTAATTGTCTTCTAAAGGACATACATCCTTGTAAGAGTCAACTAGACAGGGAGAAAACAGTGGTATCTTGATAAAAGCCCATACTCTTGGGTTATATTTCTGGTTCTTCCCTTGTCTAGCTAAGCAGACCCGGGTGAAACCACTATTCTTCTATTTCCTCATCTGTGAAATGGGTTTTGTGATATCAAGTGTACAATGGCATCTTGACCAACAAGTCACGTCAATAAAAGTGTTCCTGAGCCAAAACCGATTCTGGTCAAGGGCATGTACCTTGGTTGCGGGCACATCCCCAGTAGGGTGCATGCAGGAGGCGGCTGATGGATGTCTCTCTCTCATCGATGTTTCTAACTTTCTATCCCTCTCCCTTCCTCTCTGTAAAAAAATCAATAAAATGTATTTTTTTAAAAAAGTGTTCCTGAAAGCATCAGTCCAGAATGTCCCTGTCCATAGTGTGATCATCCGATGTTCACAGCCAGGTTCCAGAAGGGTGTGGAGCCCTGACCTTCACCCTCCCCCCACCCCACGCTCAGACCCAAATAGTGCTCTGCAGTGCCATCTCCGTGGGAATGAGGAAGGACCCTGGCTGGGAGTCGGGAGTCCAGGGGTCCTCAGCCTGACTCCTCTTTTTTTTTTTTTAATATATTTTATTGATTTTTTTACAGAGAAGAAGGAAGAGAGGTAG
>PVJN01039813.1:0-19606 GCA_004026805.1 Lasiurus borealis
GGAGTGGGGGGCGGGGTGGGGCCGGGGGGCTCCGCCTTCCCCGCGGGGAGTCGGGGTGCGGGCGCCGCCGGCGGGGGGCCCGGGACGCCACCCTCCGTCCCCCTCGGGCGGGCGTGTGTGTGTGTGTCGGGGGGAGAGGGGGGCCGGTCCGGGCACTTTCCTCGCCGCGTCCCGCCTTTTCGGGGCTCCGGGACGGAGGAGGGCGGCGGGGAGCGTGTGGGGGGGAGAGAAAGAGGCTCGTCTTCCTGCCGCTGAGTTTGGCGCCGGCGCCGCTTCGCCGCGGAGCAACTTTGCACCTTGGGGCGCCCGCACCCCGGCGAGTGCGGCACCGGGCGCTGCTGCTGCTGCTGCGTCAGGAGGGTTCGCGCCTGGGGGTTGTGGGGTTCGTGCAGGGCAGCGGCGAACACGGGGGACCTCGGGGCCGCTGGGATGGGGTGTGGGGGTGCGATCTCTGGTGCAAACCCGGGCGGCGGCGCGGGAGACCGGTCCTCCTCCTCCCCGCGAACCACGGGGGTTCGGCCTCGGGCGGCCGGGGGGATGGTGTCCGCGGGGGTGCGGGGTTCCCGGAGTCTCGGCGCGAGGGGCAGAGCGAGCACGTTGGCTGAGCAGGCGGAATGGATTTTTTTTGTTACTCCCCCCCCAACTCCCCCCGAACCCCCCAACTCGCCGCCCCCCAACTCCCCGTCCTCCTCCTCGCGACGCAGCCGGCGAAGTGAAACCCTCGCGCCGCAACTTCGCCCCGTGTTTGGCCCGCGGGGAGCGGCGGCCGGGCGCGGGCACGTTCCCTCCAAGTTCCGTCCTCAGCGCCCGCGCGGCCCGGGTCCCGCCCGACTTGAAAGCGGCGGCGGCGGCGATGGCGTGTCGCCGCCTCCGCTGCCTGGGTTTTCGGTTCCTTTTTTTTGTTTGTTTTGCTTTTTTTGTTTGCAGGGAGCATTGTCTCCGACTCTGTGTCTCCCAGACACGTCCGCGGCCTCCCCTCCCCCCGGCGCGGCGCGGCGCGGCCCCGCTGGCACGCAGAGGTCGGCGGGAGGAAGTCGAGGAGCGGTGCTGGTGAAACGCGAGCTTTGTGTCGGGAATAGTGGCGGCTCAGACTAGACTTCAACTTGAAGAGACGGCGCTCCTTTGATTAAAGAAAAAAAAAAAAAGTCCGGGCGAGCGTGGCTCGGTCGCCGCGGTGGAGGGAGGGTTTTGTCTGGGATGTAGGAAGCGGCTCTGCTCGGCCCGGCCGCGCGGTGCGGGGCGCGCCTGCGGGACCCGCGGGGGCTGCGTGTGAACTAGTATAGTCTTCGTTCTTAGGAAATGGTATTTGCATAAGGCTGCTGCTGAGCGACTGCGTAAATGAGGGGCAGACTTATATACTTGGGAGGCTGTTTTTTTTTTCTTTTTTTCAGTCTGAGCTGAGGCTGCTATGCTACTGCATTTTATTTTTATTTTACTTTTATACCACAATCCACAAGATCTGGATGTGAAAACGTGCCGTTAAGGTCTACGTGATGGTCTTATTTCGCCAAACGTGATGCACTTGCACCCGATATTCATTGTTTTGACCCGATCTTTGTTTTGAAGGCCACACGCAAGGACAAGGCCCTGAATTGATTGCAAAAGTAACTTGAAAAACTTGCCGGAGACCATTCTGTAGGATGAAAGGAATGCTGAGACTATTGGAGTCCGAAGTCCTTGAGGGGAAAAGAAGAAAAACGGCGCTGGGAAGTTTAGTGTAGCATGTAATTTAAAGTCCTTGTCGAGTCGCAGGCCTGAGATTTTCCCAGAGGTCAGAACAGCGTTTTAAATAGCTTTCGGGAAAAACCAACGTTGTAAAAATAAGGTGGCTGGTTTACAAAATGAAGCTTTAAACAACAGTGTTGATGTGTCGAGAAGCATTCTAAAGTTTTTTCTTTCTTTGGAATTCATCATCTGACTACTTTTACCAAGATGATAATGTAGGAATATACGTATTTCAGTATTATAACTTAAACTGGGACTAGAGCTTCCTATTGTTAATAGTGATCATTGGAATAAAATTGTCCATAGAAATGAAGTTCTTTTTTCATAGGTAGTTCCTTCCTCTCCCTCCGAAAATTTCTCACAGGCATTTTGAGGTGTGGTGTAGAGGAGGAGCTATCTGCGGATAGTCTTTTCTCTTGTTGGGAAAGGTGGGAAGAAGAATGCAAGTATGTTAAGACTATGGACATGGAAAATTCAAAAGTTTGAATTTATAAGTTATAAGTAGCTGTGAAAACAAAACCCCAGAAATGGACTGTATAAGTATAATCAGCCAGTCGAAACTTTTGTTATTGAAGAAACAAAACACCTGTTCAGTCATAACATGAATTTTTTTCTCATTCATGGTTTACTAATTGCTGATAATCAATATTTGCAGATGACTAGCAGGTAAATTTTATTAAGCTTGTACTTTGAGCTTGGCTGGAAGTATGCTTGATTGCTAACCCAGGGCAGAAGGGATGAATGTGCAGGGCAAACTTCTAATAAAAAGTATTGCAACTCTTCCGTCATGCTACATGTTGACTTGTGACATTGTTTTTGAAAAAATTAGTTGTATTATCCTGGGGGGAGGTTGGTGTTCTTTTTCTTGGGAGTACACTATTTTTGTTGAAACCGCTTTACTGAAAACAGTTTTATGCCATTGAAGTGGTGTGTGGTGTGTAGTCAGCACTGACGAGGAGCTGCGTCTTTGCCAGAGAATGAAGCTGTTGCCTCTTGTTACCTCACTGAGGGTCCTAATTTTCAGAATCGGTGCTCATTCTTTAACAGACTATTGTTCACATGATATTGTTTTAATTATGAGTGTGGTTAATTAGGATATTGGGCTAAAATATATACTTAATCTCCATAAAAGGAAAGTAGGTGATTTGTGTTAATTGGAAATTGGTAGGACTTAACTCAGATAGTTTTTCATGATGTAAACGCAGGAGAAAGTTCTTTATTTCCTTTAATAACTTAAGAATGCTGCTTTTGTTTTTCCTGCAAGACTGAGCTTGACTTAGTTTGAAAGTTAGATCCGGCTGTTGAGACTAAACCCTGCTATCCTTGAAGTATGTTTATAATCTGCTTTCTCCTGAAGGAAAAAGCAGCTTTTGAAAGAGGAAATCAATCACATTAGGAATCCTTTGTTTTTTTAGAATCGAACTACTTTTCTTGGGATTTTTAAATCGTGGGCATCTGTTCTCTTACATGGCATTTCCCAACTCCCAAAGTCTCTCTCAAACCTGATGGCAGCCGAGGGGAAGAGTGTTAGGGCATGTTTTTATTGCATGCTTTGGTCATGTTGAGTGCCCTCCAGTGGATATAATGTAAGGCTTGTAATTTTTTTCCTCCTAGTAAGTTTGTGTGGAATATATTTATGAGTAGTGGTGAAGAGAAAGCATCAGTAAGGAACCTTTTGAATTCTAGAATAATATATTCATATTCATAATGCTCATTAAAAGGTTGGCTTGAGAAAATGTCATCTGAGCCAATATTTGCACCAGAAAGGTCAAAGTAAAATTAGGGATTAAAATTTTATTTGTCACTTTAAATAGGTAGTTCAGCTTAAATATACATATAACAAACAAAAAAAAAACCTAGAATAATTTGGGAGTAAAACACAGTGTTTAACCGTGTTAATGAATTATAGGAACTAAAATTCTCAGAAAAAGTTGATGAAGTGAATTACTAATTTGTGTAAAATGAGTCAGTACTCAGCTCGTTTATATTGAGGAATATATGTCTGTATTAGACTAGAAAGAAACAGCTAGTTGAATCAGCTAGAAGAAAATGCCCTAGTGACTGTAGCATCTCATTGGTATGGAATTGTGGGCTAGGGTGCACCAATTGTTTTGTTTTAAATAATAGTTAATTCATTTATAGAGAGAGGAGGGGGGTGAGGGAGAGACATCGGTATGAGAATATACAACATTGATAGGCTGTTTCCTGCATACCCCCTACTGGGGATGGAACCTGAAACCTGGGCTTGTGCCCTTGACCGGGAATAGAATGGGCAACCTCCTTGTGCATGGGACAATACCCAACCAACTGAGCCACCAGTCTGGCCTTTTAATTTTCAAAAAAACCTTTCTCCATGGTTACGTGTTAAAACTCTCGCTATTTCTATTAGTAACATTTTTTGAAAATATCTCAAATTGGGTTCTGATTAGTAATAAGCATTAAACCTATTCTAAATTAGCCTTTGGAAGTCAAATGGTCATTTTATGAAAAATTCTCAGGAAGATTTCTTTTTCTTGGTTATATGGGCAGTTGAAATGAAATTTAAAAGTTGAGAGAGTAGGGAGGGAAAATGAAGTTACTGCTTCATTTTGCTCTAGGAATTGAATACGGTATAATTTTGTGGAAACATTGATAACGATCTTTGACTAAGAAATGTATTATATATGTATTTTTTTAACAAGAAGGCAAGAATGTCTCAGTTGTTTTATGTAAGTGGTTATCTCAGAGTGTATTGTGGTCCTTCATAAAGAATCATATTTTTGTAATGTCCAAGTTGATGCAGCCTTTATTGTCTCTTGAGTTGAAGAGCTTCTGTTTTAATTTTTCAAGATTTTATGATAGCAAAATGGATTTGAAAGTTCTTTAAAAATTATGTATATAAAGCTTATTGACAGAAATTCTATCTATAAGGCAAGCATTTATTTTGAAATTGATTTCATTACTATAGCATACAACAGTTTGACATTTATTAAAGTAAGATGGCTTTCACAAACCATGTAGGATTGACCATATACAGTATTCCAGTGGGGATGGCTACTGGGTGTCTCCAGGCCAGGCAGGTAGGGGGTGACTAGGACTCTGTCGAGGACAACAAATTGGAGAGCACATGTCCCAGCTAAGCAGCCAGTCTTTGGCAGCTCCCAGCCATTATGTGGAAATGTAGTTCATGTTGCTACATCATCTGGGGTTTTTCCCCTAAGAGTAGGAAATCCACATTAATGTGCATTGCTTGATTTGCACATGTTGGTGAATGAAATTTCATGTTTTAGGGTGTTATTCAGCACAAATTAAATACTATACCTACTGGCAAAAAGATACTGCCAGTTTGTAACGTTTGGAGTTCCTTTTTTAAATAATGTTTCTAATAAATGACAGGATAATATGATTCTGTGGATTTACATAACTTAGGAAATAACAATTTTAATAATTCATGTTCAGGCAGTTGGAAAATGCCTTGTATCAATCTATTATAGATTAGGACCTTAAAAGCAGGTTCATATTAACTTGTTTGTGAAATCTGGAAAACCTGCACTTTCAAGTTTAGGAATTAAGATGATTTGGGTTAAGTAAAAGGAAGAAATAACAGTTTGTTCATTACTTGATCATCTTAAATATAGTTTTTAATACTCTTTTTTAAAAAAGTAGTCTTAATATGTGAAGACACTTAAAATGCTAGACAAATTCTTTTTTTTTTAATATATTTTATTGATTTTTTTACAGAGAGGAAGGGAGAGGGATAGAGAGTTCGAAACATCAATGAGAGAGAGAGACATTGATCAGCCGCCTCTTGCACACCCCCTACAGGGGATGTGTCCACAACCAAGGTACATGCCCTTGACTGGAATCGAACCTGGGACTTTTCAGTCCACAGGCCGATGCTCTATCCATTGAGCCAAACCGGTTTTGGCACTAGACACATTCTTGCTGTATGTACACCATTATGTCAGCTTGAAATTTTATTGACATCTTTAAATCATATTCTGGTTTTCAGCTGAAGTCTGTATTTCTAAGACAAACTATCAGGCTAGATCCAGAATTTAAAAGTTAAGTTTAGATAATGAAAAACTAATTTAATATAAATTTTACTTAATGACACTGCCATTTGGTCAGAATAAATTTATGCAGTTAGTTGAATAGATTTTGGTTAAATTCTTTTGCTGCTAGAGCAAAGTTTTTCATTTTTAGAGTTAGAAGAGTTGGGTGTTTTAAGTGGACTGGAAATGCAAACTGTAGGCCAACACTGGTTTTAAGAAGCATCATCTGAAACTAATGTGAAGGCTGCAGCTTTTATATGAAACGGTGTAGAATGCAAGTAAAACCAATCCGTGGACTTTCTGCAAAACATCTCAGAGGCGCTCACCCCCTCCTCACCTGTCGCACAATTCTCGTGTAACTTGATGAAGGCACTGAAAAGTTCCTCGTAATATTACAGAAATTTCCTGCCTCTGGTTTCTTTTGAACTTGAAGTGTCTCCTCCCTGTCCCTGTTAACAGTTTGAAAAGTGTGAACAGCTGGATGGTGCTGGGGTGAAACTGCTTCATAGCATATCCCCTCTGCTCCCCTCTTTATTTCCAACTTCTCAGTCATCATGGTAGACAAACCTTATCTCTAATTTATAAATCTTCACTAAAATTGTCATGTTTTCAGTTGTAACTTCATAATTTGCATGTTGTTGGACTGATACTTTCTTTTTAACTGATTTGTAACAGGTGTGTTAAAGCAAGTACAGTAAAACCTCAATAAAACAAATGCACATGGCTGGGGCGTGGCTTAGCACATGTGGGGACATGGGCCAGCAGGTGTTAAAACTGCTGCAGAAAGCTACTCCATGAGACAACAGAGCCAGTTACTACTCTCGATGCAATGTGATCCCGTGCTAATCAGAGAACATTATTTATGAGCGGTGACTGGGATTTAAATATGTAGACTATACTTGTAGATACATAATATTTGTTTACGTAGGCAAAATTACTATAGTGTTTTTTCCAACATATGGTCTCTTCGCTAAAATTTGTTGAAAATAAAAGTGAATTAATAATAAAAAAAAATGTCGACTTAGTTATAAGCAAGTATTGTTTAAAAACATTTTAAAATTAATAGGGTGTAATTTTTACAATTTTGTCCGTTAGATCTGAGGTCTGTTAAATGAGGTCCGAAGAATAAAGGGTTTACTGTAGTTTAAAAAATTTGAAGTGGGGAAGATATTTTTAATCTGTTTTAAGTTCTTTCATATTTATCAGTCCTCATGGAAGACAAATTACATCTGTAATTAATAAAACATATCTTAAATGCTGGTAGCTGATCTGGCTAGGAAGTCAAAGATGTGCAGAAGCTGAAGGGTTAGTTAAGAAACTTCCTTTAACAGGTTTTATGGTAGCCGAAATAATTGTGATATATATGTACAAGTGTACACACACTGATCTGTACATTACTCATGTAAAGATGTGAGAAGTTAGATTTACTGCAAAAATTTCTTGGGAATTTAATTTGAAGATGATCTTAAATGATTGTAGTAATTTACTGCTTAGAGGGTGTGGTCATAAACTGCCTCCCCTTCCATTTAACTATAATTAAGTGGTTTGGGGGTAAGGGTGTAGTGAGTGAGTCTCTTTGAAGTTTTGCATATACTCAATGAATGACACATGTATAAGGGAGGGACAAGGGTTTCTTGAAAATATTTTTTTTAATCCAACTGATTATAGAGGTTTCCAAGTAGGGTTCCATTCCCCTATGTAGAAAGTGCTAAGATGGAAACCTGAATTCTTTTCTGAGTTACTGCAAGAATGTAGCAATGTCAAAATTATTTATACCTAGTAGTTCATTTAGATACAAAAGTAGACAATTATGTAGGAAACATAGTATGCGGACATAGCACTCTATATATAGATACATAAATTTAGTCTTCTGGCATTTTGCTTCATTTTAAGGTTCATTTTGTGTTTTTTTTAAAATATATTTTTATTGATTTCAGAGAAGAAGAGAGAGAGAGAGAAACATCAATGATGAGAGAGAATCATTGATTGGCTGCCTCCTGCACACCACACCCCCTACTGGGGATGGTGACCTCAACCCAGGCATGTGCCCTTGACCAGGATCGAACCTGGGACTCTTCAGTCCTCCGGCCAGTGCTCTATCCACTGAGCAAACCAGCTGGGCCATTTCATGCTTGTTTTAAGTCCAAAGATTTTATCTGTTAGTTGTCCTCTGTAGGTCACTATTTCTTGTCTTAATTCTGCTGTTATTTTTCCTGGATGCTGAATCAGTGTCAGCCATTCTAGTCCTCACAGAAAGAGAAATAACAGGCTAGAATTCTGTTCAAAGGATTAGAAGTCCGAAATACCAAAAGCCCATGCATGGGTCACTCATGACGTAGCATAATGATAGTTAAAGTAGTATTGTTGGTAAGTCATAGCTCGGAACTAGTAAAGTTGGATTTATTTGTAAGAATACTACTAATCATGCTTGAAAAATCCCTGACTGTATGGTAAAGGGCCTCCAGTTTCTCCTACTGCCATTACACCTCAGATCATATTACATTTCTCTAGAAAGCTCTAAGAAAGACTTTCTCTTTGCTCCTCAAGCTAGTTCCCTTTCCCCAATCAGACGCTTGGCAGTAACTCCTTTACTTTCTTATTCTCCATCTGCATTGAAGGTCCATGTTTATAAATGGGGGAAGTATATTCTGGTCAGAGGCCATCCTGATCTATGTGTTTTCAAGGACTTGGTTCCTTCAATTATTACCTTGCTCTTCTGTATTCTCCTTACCCTCTAGATCTATTCTCCATTGCTACTTTGGTCTCCATCTCCACCTTTCATCATCTCCTGAACTCCATTTGTTTTTTCCTAGAACTCAAGAGTTGTCATCAAATCCCTTTTATTTTCAATCAAGTCTGGGAATGTTCCATTCTCTTTACTTGGTCCAACTCGAACCTAGTCTCTCCCCTGATGACGCTACTTCCCTTGCAGCTCTCAAGTGGCGAATGTTTTCTCTTCGTGCATACCTTTTCCTGCAAAACCCAGAGGTAAAGGGTCGTCTCTGTTCCTCATTGCCACTTCCTGACCGTTCTTTCCGAGACATTCAAGCTTTAACTCTTACACCTTCAAATCATATCACCCACTCCCCTGGATAGTTCCTTCCTTCCTTGAACACTTATTAGCTCCTAGCTTTATTGTCATCTTATTTCTGTCATAATTCTTGGTTCTCGGTGATTTCAATGTTCATGCAGAGCACCGCTAGACAAAATGTCATCTGGCCTGTGAACTGCTGTTACCAGTGTGAATTGCATAAGGGATTTGTGCTCAAATTTAAAACACCTATGTCTCTAAGTTTAATGCATTAGTTCACCTGGTTCTTCCATTCCCCCTCCTTCCTTCCTCCTTTCCTTCCACTCCCTTCCCTCCCTCTTTGTTGGTTGCAAGACTTTTGATGGAGGCAGTGATTGTGTCAATTTATAATACGCATAAGCTCATTAGGTTGTTATGGTCTGGCACTTTGAGTAACATTGATATAAAAGACGCTTCCAATATTGTGGCCTCTTTTCCTTGATTTCTTTCCTTCACGGATCTTACTATTCATGCTGATTCAACCACACATTCCCATTGCCATATCCTAGAATACTTGGACTTCAACCAATAACTCCTCCCCTCTCTAATCCCATTTCAAGTGCCCACTCTTATTTTTCCCGTAACTACTTCCACTCCAGCAGTCCATCCACCCCACCCATCTAAGCTTTTCAGCATCCCTCACTTCAACCCAGTTGAAATTTCACATTGAGTCATAAGCACTTTCTATACACACTCTCCAACCCGTCCCTCCCTGGCTTCCTGCCCAGAGGTCCCTGGGCTATCTTAGTTTACTGTCTTTTATTATATACTTTTATCTCTTCTCAGACCTTCCAACACCTCCTCTTCCATCCTCACTCTCATCTATGCTACTGCTTCCTCTTTCACTAAGGGTATTGCATAGGAAGGATTCCTGCACGCCTCCCTACATGTGACTGTTCTTAACCTTTTCCCCTGTCACTGGATGAAATTAGTGTTCCAAGATGAGAACAACCAAAATGTAAGCTCAAAAAAGACAGGGATTTTTACCTATTTCCTCACTGTTTTATTCTTAATACTGAGAAGCATGGCACATAGTAGTTGATAAAGTAAATGTGTTGAGTAAATGACTTAAATCTTACCACCTCATTGTGGATCATTCCCAATAGCATACAAATATATTCTATGACTTCCACACTGAGGTCTTCCCTGTTCACCCATTTTACTTAATCAGATTACTCTTATTTGGTTTGTGGCACTTAGTCATAGCTGCAAGTAATGTTTGTTTACTTGCTTTTCCTACCCTCCTCTCAGGGACTTCTCCTGAACAGTGTCCAGAAGGTACAGGTGCTCAATAAAGGTTTGTTGAACAGGTAAATATCCTAGAACTGGGCAGCCTTTGTTTCCCTCCATCTAATGCCCATTTTTCCTCTGTTCCCTCTACAGCTTGAAAAGAATATCCTATGGAATGGTCGCTGTGCTTTCTGTTTCTGCCCCCTTTGTTTTTCCATTATAGCAAAAACAAAACAAAAGCTTTTTAAAAACTGAAATGGGACCTTGTGATTCACCTGCTTAGAACTTTCTGGACTCCCAGTGGCACTGAGAATACAAAAATGCATTTCTTGCCAAGGGCTAGAGAGCCTTTGTGATCTGCCCATTTTCAATCTTAACCTCGTTCACTCACCCTTTCCCACTATAGCTGAATCCCTCTGTCTCAAGGTTTAGTTGTTAAAAGATGATCAGGTCTTTCATGACTCTGGGCTTTTTACACATGCTGTTTCTTGTTCTGGAATGTTCCTGCTCATTACATACTGGCTCTTTTGCATTCTTCTTCAGGTCTCAGTTTGAAGGTTACCAGTCTCAAGCCTGTGGGGGTGGGCTCTAAGTTAAGACCTTTCACTTGTTCTTGTGTCATTCCACTTCCTTCTCCCACTTATTACTAATACACTTACCGTTTTTCATAATTGTTTGTTCACTTGTCTATCTTCTTATCAAGAATACAAGTACCATCTCTGCTTTAATCACCACTGTATACCCAGAATCTATTTTACTTCCTCCTGGCATGTGGCAGTTGCATAAACATTTGTTGAATAAATTACTGAAAACTGTACATACATTGCATTTATGCTGTTGGAATTGCTGTGTCCTGGAACTATTGATTAAATAAAGGAATTGTGGGAAGGCTTTTTGTGGAACAGAAAATCTCTTTGACTAATAATCAGAAATTAATAAATTAAGAAAAATAATTATCACCACAAGGGTCACTCATATAGTGCCAGGTTATGATTAATTTATTGGCGTGTTTTTGGAATCACAGTAGGAGAGAGATTTAGAGTTGTGCTTGAAGTTCTTTGTATTGAAATAATAAAAGCAGGCACATTTTGAAAATAAAAGCTTCCTTGCCAGCTAGCTCTACTTTCTGAAATATTCCCATTACTCTTCCTAAATATAAGGAAGCCTCAAAATGATGAGGCCTGTTACTATGGTAAGGCTGTCAAAGACAGTAAAATGTCCTTCTCTTTGTGAGAGTAACATAGACTTGATATGCGTAGTGGCGGACAGAGGTTGTTGAAGATTAAGTTGTTGTCTTAATGAAAAGCTGCTTTTAAAGGAGCTGATGCTGGGGTTAGTCTGGTACCAGGTTTTTGGTTGTTTTTAAAACTTAGGCTACTACTGTTACATATAGAGTGGATCATACGGTTTGTCCAGAGTTTGGCCGGGGTAGCCATGTCAGCAACATGTATGACACTTAAAAAAAAAAAAAAAAGAGCAATACCAGCCCTAGCCAGTTTGGCTCAGTGGATAGAGTGTCAGCCCTTGGACTGAAGGGTCTCCAGGTTTGAATCTGATATTAGTCATGTATCTCAGTTGCAGACTGGATTCCCAGACCTTGGTTGGGGCATAACACTGGAGGTGACCAATTGATGTCTCTCTCACATCAATGTTTCTGTCTCTCTCCCTCCCACTCTCTTAAAAATCAATGGGAAAATATCATAGGGTGAGGATTAGCACAAAAATAAAATAAAATACAATGCCAGGGGTAATATATTTACTGATAAAATACCATGGGGAGCCTAGTCATGTTTATTTTTAAAAGTTACATTAGATTTATTGGAAGGATCTGGTCGCCAGTTTAAAGGGTTCTTCAAGCAAGCTTGGAAATCTTTACAGTAAATGAGTAGTACTCCTATGTGCAGTTTTGCTTTCTTTGGTCTCAGTTACCTCTGTTACCATGGCCCAAAAATATTAAGTGGGGGAATTTCAGAAGTAAGTGATTTGTGAGTTTTAATGATGCACCCTTCTGAAGTAGCGATGTAGCCTTGCATTGTCATGCTCTATTCTGCCTGAGACAGGAGTCACTTTGTCCAGCTTAACCACTCTGTATATTCTACCTGCTTATTAGTAACTTAGTGGCCATCTCAGCGATCAGATTGACCATCACAGTATGGAGTGTTTGTGCTCAAGTCACCCTAATTTTAGTTAATAACTAGAGGCCCAATGCACGAAATTCATGCAAAGTAGGCCTTTGCAGTCCTGGTTTTGTCTGGAAGGTGGTCTGGAGGGTCGTTCAGCTGCTCGGTTGCCATTTGGTTCATTTACATATTATGCTTTTATTATTGTAGATTGCCCTAAAGCTCAAGAGTAACGATACTGATAATTTATACGTGCCAAAGAGAAGCCATAAAGCATTTCCTTTAAGTGTAAAAACGTGAAAGTTCTCAGCTCAATAAGGAAAGGAAAGAATTGTATTCTGAGGTTGCTAAGATATATGGTAAGAACAAATCTTATATGTGAGAAATGAAGGAAAAAAATCCATGTTGGTTTTGCTGCATCTCAAACTGAAAAAGTTGCAGCCACTGTGAGTGGTAAGTGCCTGCTAAGATGGAAAAGGCATTACATTTGCAGGTGGAAGACACAGAAAATGTGTTCCGAATGATGGCGACTCCTTGGGCCAGAAAGCATTGAGCCTGTACGAAAACTTGAGCAAGGGGGCCTCTGGAACAGATGACACCAAGTAATGAATAGGTTTGACTGGGAAACAACGATTATTGGAAAGACTGTGTCTGTCCATGAAGAAGCTGCTGCCACATTTCGGGCAGAGTTGAAGTTTAGAAACTATGGCTTTAGGCATCTACTGATGGTCTTGGAACTTAACCCCTGCAGATAAGGAGGGACTAAATACTGTATTGAGGCCAAATTCTGGTTTAGCACTTTCCTGATTTTCCTGATTTTAATGGCCTGATACTTTCCGCAAATATATGATCTCGATGTGGCTTTCACATGCCATTTGTTCTCATTTATTTTTTACACAAACCAGTTTTTTAAAATACTGTAGAGAAAAGGTATTTCACCTCTGTTGGTAATATACACCCCATTTAAAAACCCTTTTGCTTACTGGTCTTCCCATTTAGGTTTCATGTACTTAATTAAAATATAAATTAACTTGCCTTTAGTTGGTTTTCAATAAAAGTATGTATTAAATAGGTGAGGGGTTGGCCAACTATTGGCTGTGGAGCACCTGTTTTTGTATGGTCTGAGAACTAAGAATGGTTTTTATGTGTGTTTTTTTAATTGCTGATAAAATATCAAAGGGAGGATAATATTATGACACATGAAATTTCAAGGAATTATATTTGCAATCTCAATGAGTAAAATTTTATTGGTGCATAATTGTGGCTGCTTTGTTCTATAATAGCAGAGTTGAGTAGTTGCAACAGAGCCTATGCTTTACAAAGCCTAAAATATTTACCCTCTGGCTCTACACGGAGAGTTTGCTGACCTTTCTTCCAGATGAGATACTTGTTCCTCGATGAATCTTTCATGTTCCTAAAGGCACTTAGGAAGTATCTTGGGTTGGATGTAATTGTTGGCTAATTCATATTGCTCTGTCTACTTTTTGAACATTTTTCTTACTGGTACATTCAGTCCCTCAAATATTTAAGAGCCTTAGATGTGCTCAGTACTTTGGAAACTATGAGGAACTAAAGGCACAGTCCCAGCCATCCCAGAGT
The DNA here is from genome assembly GCA_004026805.1 of Lasiurus borealis. Classification (NCBI taxonomy): domain Eukaryota; kingdom Metazoa; phylum Chordata; class Mammalia; order Chiroptera; family Vespertilionidae; genus Lasiurus; species Lasiurus borealis. Next base: position 13,779 of record PVJN01039813.1, read on the forward strand.
TCATTCATTGAGCTTAAAAAAATTTTTTTTAATGTCAACGTTCTTGGTAACAAGTGGAGAAGAGGAATGTCATTGTTACGGGATATAAAGCAATGCATTACTGCTAGAAGTCATTTGAGTCTCTGCCATTAATTCTGCCTATGACCTAAACCTAGAGATTAACATCTAGAAACTTTCTTGAAATAAAATCTTAACATTTTCTTGGCATAATATACCCATGTTTGAAAATTCTGCATTTCTTGTCAGCAGTAGCACTGTAACTAGGCACAAAGTATAAGTATGGAGTTGGTAGTCACTCAAATCTTAGTAACATATATGTTTGTTTTGTGTATGTTTTTGCTGTGGTCACTGTTCAGATAAAGTACTTCTTTAGTAGTATATATGATACTTTTATCTAAAAATTGCTAATCCTTCTTTTGGATTTATCTGCAATATTGATTGTTAAATACTATTTGCCTATAACTTTTGGGGGTGTATGATTAAACGGCACATGACTGAACCAAACAGACCTGGGTTTGAATTTTAACTGAGCAGTTTATTAGCCATACTCATATTGGGAAATTATCAGCAGAGGAAGATTCAATAAGGTAACATTAGGCTTAGAACTGAAGTTGCTAGGCATTTAATTGTGCCACCTTGTTAGATATGTCAAGGGCAAAATTAGATGGTTGCCGGATATTACAAGGCAACATCCTAAAATTATGCTGTAAAAGATACTATTTAAAACAATATAAGCGATTTGATGAGAAGGTTGGCATTACTTATGTAATGCAACTGATTCTTAGAATATGGCCACTTAACTAGAATAAGAGCTGAATGAAAATCTATATAAATAACTAAAAAGTAGGGAATCTATAAAAGTGTAAAATGCAAATCTACTGAACAGTGGAAGGCAGAACAAACGACCGTCCAGACAGATGACCTTACATAGGAAGGTGGGGCTGCTAGGGCTGATCCCTTTGCATGAATTTCCTGCATTGGGCCTCTAGTTCATTGATATAATTCAATACAGTGGCTTTGTCTAAATATATAAAAAAAAACTGCAATTAATTTTATTTCCTAGAAAACTTTGGTTATTTTTTTAAAGAATAGGTTCTTTTTTCTTTTAGCAATTTGTTTTTGCCTTGAGTTGTACTAATCATTGGCTGGGTAGTTTTGCAGAAAGTCCATTTAATAAGGCACTTAGCCTTTATGCTTAAGAACATTTCCTTAATGCTGTCTCTCAGTATTTGGCTAACATATAATGGGGCTAAATCAGGGGTCTGCAAACTGCGGCTCTTTGGCCCTTTGAGTGTGGCTCTTCCACAAAATACCACAGTCTGGGCGAGTCTATCTTGAAGAAGTGGCATTAGAAGTTTAAATTTAAAAAATTTGGCACTCAAAAGAAATTTCAATCGTTATACTGTTGATATTTGGCTCTATTGACTAATGAGTTTGCCCTCCACTGGGCTAAATGATATAAAATATTTTCTTAGACATATATTTCTAATATCTAACATTCTATCCAATTGATTCTGCAAATACATGTAGAAAAAATCTTAAAAGTATGCAGATCCTTTAATAAATGTGTTGAATATTTTTTCAGTGTGCCCTTTTTCATTCTTTTTAATGGTTACATAATGATCCACTATGCCCTCTCACCTGGATGATTTACAGTATCCTCCTAACAGGTCTCCCTGTTTTGCTTTTGCTCCTCACGGTCCTTCACACACACACACACAACACACACACCCATACAGATGCCAGAGAAAACTTTAAAAAGCCCAAATCACAGGTCATGTGGCTTTCCAGCACACTTTAGATTTTATTTTATATCTTCTTTGATACAGTTCCCACCTCTCTTCATGGTTCCTTAACTTAACCTCTTAGTACCTTTATGAAACAGCTCATTCCTTCCTTTGTACTTGTTCCTGCATGGAATGTTCTGCCCCATCTTTACCTGGCTAGTTCCTCCTCTGCTCAAAGGTCCCTCCCTCCCTAATTCCCCACTCTGCCCAGACTACTAGCCCTCCTCCACCACAGTCACTTTATTCTCACCTTGTTTATCTTCTTCACAGCAGTTCTCCCTCTTTAAATTGTCTTGTTTTTATGGCCTAACTCTCCAACCGTAGAGTGCAGACTTTACTAGATGTATGACTTGATTCTTTCTCATTCCGGATTATTGCGATGCCAGTAACAAAAGATGATTAAGTACTTTTTCAGTTGATGAATATATATTCCACTTAATGGATAAGTTAATTCTTATTCATTCCTCTGTTGATAAGTATTAGGGTAATTACTAGCTTTTTCTCTATAAATGCTTTACTGTACAGATGTCTTGGCATGATTCGGTAATATTTCTGCAGAGAATACATTTTTTATTATAAAAATGGTGTGGTTTTTTTTTAAAGCCAAAGAGTATTTACACCTACATTCAGTAGATAGTGTCAGCACACCCTCCACAAAATTTCTGCCAGTTTCACTATATCTTTATTAGCTATTATCATTAATCTTTTCCATCTTTATCAGTCTGATAAGCAAAAATGATACGAGTTCAAACTCTTATGTATATTTATTGCTTTTACTTTTTCTTTGAAATGATGTTTCCTGCCTTTCCCAGCTGTTTTTTCTTATATTTGTCCCTAGATGTATGTATACATGAATATTAGCCTTTAATCTTATTTTACATGTCTTATATCCAGTGTGGCACTTAAAAAGTTTTACTGGATTTGTGACTTTCCCTCTCCCCGCTCCTTACCCCCCACCCCCCAAGAATGTAAAATTTTTACACACACACACACACACACACACACACACCTGCCTTTTCTTTTTGGTTTCAGAGTTTCAAAGTCATGCTTATATTGGGCTTTTGACCATAGTTTTATTTATGTTTATACCACCCTTGTATATATCATATTATGTCTTATTTTTTACATGTAATATTTGGCTAGTACAATATAGGTTTAATTTTAATATCAAAGTAGGATGAAAAAGTTATCCAACTTTCACTTATTGAAATATTAAATTGCCATTTTATATCTGGGTGTTTTCTGATTACTATAGTTTTTTATCCATTCCTACCCTAATACTACTATTCTTTAGTTGCTGCTGTTATTGATTTATATTGTGTCAGTATCATACAGAATTGGTTCCATCACATAGTTTTTGAGCCTTTTTTTTTTTTTTTTTTTTTTACCGTCATACCTCCATTCCAAATGTATTTCAAAAGCATTTACTCCTATAGAAATCCGAGAGTATTGTTGGGAGTACACTGAATGTATAAACTAAGAGAAAACTGACATCTTTTTAGGATAAAATTTTCTAGTCAAAAAGATATATCTTCATTTAATCTTGTATGTACTTTTTTTCTTGTTGCTATTTTAAATGAAATCTTTTTGTAATTATATTTTTCTAACTATCCTGTTTGTATTTAGGAAAGTAGTTTGCATATAATTTAACTGTTGCTTTTATTAAAAATGTAATTAAATTATGAACTTTTCTGTGCAGCCTTTATCACACTGGAAAATCCACATAGAATAGGTATAAAATGTCTTTAAATTGTTGAGTTAACAAAGAGTGTTCTCAGCTTAAAAGTATTTAGCTACACATTATTTTGTAAACTCATTTTGAGAACCAGGATTCTCAATTCCAAGATGTGATAGCAACAGATCTCCCACATAGCCATATAGCTTTATCAAATACATTTGTAGCCTGTTAGCCTTCTATGACTGTTCCCTTTTTAGGGAGATGGAAATATTTTACCCTCGTATTTGAGACTCAAGTTTGTAAGGTTTAGTTGATTTAAAATGCACATAAAGTACTTGTGTCTTTTTTTTTTTGGTAACTCCATTTTGTTTTATTTGAAATGTTGATATACAGCTATTTTCTTATTTTCATTGTTAATTTTGCTATGCAAAGTATAGAGAATAATGTCATAAACACCTGTGTACCCACCATCCATATTAACAGATGTAATTTTGCTGTATTAGTTTTTTTTTTTAAGCAAAAATTGCTGAAAAGTTGAAGCCATCTTTAATACCCTTTTCAGCCTTATTCGAAAGTATTAGGAAGTTAGTATGTATTTGTATTTTTACTACATACAACTTGAATTATTGTTTTGTTTTTTTTAAACCTAAATGGCATATAATTACATTTGGAAATTATAAAAATGTGCCTGTGTAGAGAAAGGCTATTTGGTATGTACCTTTGAAGTAGCATGAGTTTTAAAATATTAATGTAGCATGGAGAAAAACTCTGCTTTTTATATAAAGTGAAAGTTTGTGTGTTTTTTTTTCTGAAGGATCAGGACTATTTTAGGATTGTGTCACTGATCATAAATTCACTGAGACTAACAGTATATCATAAATGTAAAGGATATTACCATAATCTAATTATTTTAGAGAGTAAAATCATATTCTCAGACATACACAGTTGGCCTAAATATATTACGTTGAAGTGAATTCTTGAGTATACCCTAACTCAGTGGTCGGCAAACTGCGGCTCGTGAGACACATGCAGCTCTTTGGCCTCTTGAGTGTGGCTCCTTCCACAAATTACCATGGCCTGGGCAAGTCTATTTTGAAGAAGTGGTGTTAGAAGTAGTTTAAAAAATTTGGCTCTCAAAAAAAATCTCATTATTGTACTATTGATAATTTGACTCTGTTGACTAATGAGTTTGCCAACCACTGCCCTAACTGGTTTGGCTCAGTGGATAGAGCGTCGGCCTGTGGACTGAAGAGTGTGGGTTTGAATTCTGTCGAGGGCATATGCCTTGGTTGTGGAGTCGATTCCCAGTAGGGGGTGTGCAGGAGGCAATTGATTGATGTTTCCAAATTCTGTACCCTACCCCTGTTTCTTCCTCTTTGTAAAAAAAAATTAAGAAAAATATTTTAAAAAACAGAATTCTTAAGTATTATACACACACACACTCCATAAAAATGTAAAAGAAGAACATCAAAAATCTGGGAAGCCAAAAAGCTACATATATGTAGCAAAACGTTTTTAAGCATTTTATTTTCTCGTAATTCAGAAAAAGTTCCAGTAGGGTGGTGACATATACATTAGATGGCTGACAGAGCTATTAAGAAGTGTCTGATGCTAATAAGCCCTATGTAAGCTGGCCAGGGGTACAATAATGCCTTCTGTGGAAATTGTGTCAGTTTATGCTTCATCAGTATTTTGGCATTATGTATCAAAGGCTTTAAAAGTTCTCACCCTTTAGTCCAGTAGTTGAAGCAATCCCTGGGTGAGAGAAATTAAGAGAGTTATTTGTATTGTTCAGCATTATTTGAATGGGAAGGACAAACTAAGTATTCAAGAAGGACACATCATATGCTATACTACAGATAAGGATTTTATAAAGGTCTGCAACACATGGAATTGATTTTTATATTAAAAGAATACCTAACTGTAAGTTTAAATACCAAACATATCAAAATGTCATTGACTGCATGTCATTGTGGTAATGGCAAAGGAACATTTTATACTAAAAATATATATGACTTTACGGGTAAGACAGAAGAGAATAAAATGAAGAAAGATCATTTGGGCAGCATCCTAATCCTTTCTAACTGTAGACAGTTCATGATTCTAATAGTCACCTACACATTGAAAGATAATGTCAAAGGCATCAATGTTAGGTGTTTTTGAAGAACAAAAGTAGTAGTATTATATATTAAGGGTCCAGTGCATGAATTTGTGCACAGGTGGGGTCCACCTTGCCCGCCCCATCAGGGCCTGTTAGGCTGGGGGGGAGGGGTCACAGGAGGTTGGCTGGTAAGCCCCTCCCCTGATCTGGCTGGTTGGCTGGCAGCAGTGCGGGTCATATGTCAGTGACCTAGAGAGAGGGG
>PVJN01039814.1:0-19605 GCA_004026805.1 Lasiurus borealis
AGCAGCAATCAACAAACAATACCAGTTCCCCCTTTCCATGTGCATGCAGGTGTACCAAAAGTGATCAGAGAGACAGAGAGAGAGGGATAAAGGGGGAGGAGGGAGGGAGGGAGGAAGGGAGGGAGGGAGAGAGAGAGAGACCCACAGAGAGAATGCTGGTGGGGAAGCTAGTGAAAATCAGGTTTTCTCGCATCTAGTCACTGCTCCATAGCACAGAGCTATGCATAGGCGATGGATGGAACAAGCCTCAAAGACAGGCAATACCTGACAAGCAGGGATTCAATGTGAAAAAAAATTATTCATGAGAACATTTTTTAAAACAATAAAGCAATCAGCTAGAGTTTAGTAGCGACTAATATCTTAGTGGGATAACCAACCAGGAGCATAATATTCAAGTCAAGAAAACAGAGTCTCAAAGAGAGCACAGAGACCAATAATAACTAATGAAATTGAAGGAGCAATTAAAAAAAAAAACTCTCAGCAAATGAAAGTCCTGGACTGGATGGCTTCACAGGAAAATTCTACCAAATATTCAAATAAGCACTAATAACTATCCTCCTCAAACTATTCCAAAAATTCAATAGGACAGAATGCTTCCAAGTTTTTATGAGCCCAGTATTGTCCTAATTTCAAAACCAGATAAGGACACTACAAGAGAATTATAGGCCAATATCCCTGATGAACAAATATGCTAAAATACTCAACAAAATATTAGCAAATCAGATCCAGCAATACATTAAAAAGATTATACATTATGACCAAGTGGGAATCATTCCAGGGATGCAAGGTTGTTATAGTATCTGCATATCAATGTGACACATCACATAAACAAAATGAAGGATAAAAAGCCACACAGCCACTGCCAGCAACATGATAGAGACAAAGAAAGAGCATTTGACAAAATCCAGCACACATTTATGTTAAAAACTCTCAGCGAAGTGGGACTAGAGGGATCTCATATCAACATAATAAAGGCCACATATGAAAAATCTACAGCTAACATCATACTCAATGGGCAAAAACTAAAATTGTTTCCCTTGAGATCAGGAACTAGACAGAGATGCCCACTTTCACCACTCTTATGAACATAGTACTGGAGATCTTAACACAGCAATCAGATAAGAAGAAAAAAATGGTACTAAAATACCAATGGCGTATTTCACAGATATAAAACAAATATTCTAAAGATGTATATGGAACCAAAAAAAGACCCTGAGTAGCCTTATCAATCTTCAGAAAGAGGAACAAATTTGAAAGAATCACAATACCGGATGTCAAACTATATTACAAAGCCACTGTAATCAAAATAGCCTGGTACTGGCACATCGACAGGCATACAGATCAATGGAACATAACAGAGACCACAGAAATTTTCCCACACCATTAAACTCAAATAATATTTGATAATGGACAAAGATAGTCCATTCAAAATATGGTGTTGGGGAAAATTAGATACATGCAATAAAGTGAAACTAACCCACCTTCTTATACACAAGAATAAAGTCAAAAGGGATGAGACTTAAATGTAACTCATGAAACCATAACAAAATCCTAGAAGAAAACATAGACAGGAAAATCTCAGAATTCTAATATAGCAATACATTTACTGATATATCTCATATGGCAAAGGAAACTAAGGAGAAAATAAATAAATGGAACTACTGTACATCAAAATTAAAACTTTTGCACAGGAAAAGAAACCATAGATAAAATGAAAAGAGAACCCACTGCATAGTAGAACATAGTTGCCAATGATACAACTTATAAAGGGTTAATTTCCAAAACATAAAAGGAACTCAGACAACAAAAGGAAGACAAACAATCCGATTAAAAATGGGCAAAGGATCTAAAAGGGCACTTCTTCAAAGAGGACATGCAAATGGTAAGAGACATATGAAAAAAAAAAAAAAACACAGAGGCCTGGTGCATGAAATTCATGCACAGGGTGGAGGTATGTGTCCCTTAGCCCAGCCTGCACCTTCTCCAATCTGAGACATTCCTCTCACAATCCAGGACTGCTGACTCCCAACCACTCACTTGCCTGATTGCCCCTAACTGCTTCTGCCTGCCGGCCTGATCATTCCCTAGCCACTCCCCTGCCAACTTGATAGATGCCTAACTGCTCCCTTGCCAGACGGATTGCTCCTAATTGCCCTCCCCTGTTGACCCAGTCACTCTGAACTGCCCTTCCATGCAGTCCTGGCACCCCCCAACTTCCCTCCCCTGCAGGCCTGGCACCTCTCAACTTTCCTCCCATGCAGGCCTGGTCCTACCCAATGGCCCTCCCCTTCAGACCTGGTCACCCTTAACTGCCCTCCCTTTCAGGCCTGGTCCCTCCCAATATGAGATATTCACAAAAACATGAAAATGTGACTCATACATATAAGGAAAAATGGCCAATAGAAGTTACCTTGAAGGTCCTCAAATGTTGGACTTACCAGATAATGACATAAAAAATTACAAATATGTTCAAGTAGCAAAAAAAAGTCATATTAAAAATTAAAAGAAGGTGTGAAAGCAATGATTCATAAGATAAAGAATGGCAATAAGGAGAAATTATAAAACTCAAAAGTAAATTCTTGAATTGAAAAGGAAGCCTCATGCTGGTGTGAATGCAGACTAGTGCAGCCACTATGTAAGACAGTATGCAGATTCCTAAAAAAAATAAAAAATGGAACTCCCATTTGACCCAGTAATCCCACTTCTAGGAATATATCCCAAGAAACCAGAAACCATTCAGAAAGGATATATGCATCCCTATATTCATAGCAGTACAATTTACAATACCTAAGATTTGGAAGCAGCCTAAGTGCCCATCAGCAGAGGAGTGGATTATATACTTTGTCACATCTACACAGTGGAATACTATGCTTCAGTAAAAAAGAAGGAATCCTTACCATTTGCAACAGCATGGATAGATATGAAGAGCATTATGGCTGAAACCGGTTTGGCTCAGTGGATAGAGCATCGCCCTGCTGACTGAGAGGTCCCAGGTTCGATTCTGGTCAAGGGCATGTAACTTGGTTGTGGGCCCATCTCCAGTGTGGGGTGTGCAGGAGGCAGTTGATCAATGTCTCTCTCTAATTGATGTTTCTAGCTCTCTATCCCTCTCCCTTCCTCTCTGTAAAAAGTAAATAAAATATATATTTTTTAAAAAAGAGCATTATGCTTAGCGAAATAAGCCACTTGGACAAAGATAAATATCACATGATCTCACTCATTTGTGGAATATAATGAACAACACAAACTGATGAAAAACAATAGATACAGAGACAGAGAAGCATTGAACAGATGATCAAACTTCAGAAGGAGGACAGGGGGAGGATTATGGGGGGGTGAGTAAGAGATCAACCGAATGACTTGTATGCATGCATATAAGCATAACCAATAAACAGAGATACTAGTGGGGCTGAGGGCGTGTGCTAGGGCAGTGGTTGCCAAACTCATTAGTCAACAGAACCAAGTAACAACAGCACAACGATTGAAATTTCTTTTGGAAAGCCAAATTTTTTAAACTTAAGCTATATAGGTAGGTACATTATTATCAACTTAATCTGGGTACTCCTAAACTGGCCTTTGCTAAAAACTCAAGGGACCAAAGAGCCGCATGTGGCTTAGGAGCCGCAGTTTGCTGACCACTCTGCTAGGCGGTAGGAGTGGTTGGGAAGAGGTCAATGGGTACAAAATGAGACACCTGTAATATTTTAATCAATAAAGAATTAAAAAAATGTACCTTGCTGTAATATATATAATCTGGGGAAAAAACACACACACACAACCCAAGACCCAAAACTGTCAGGTTTCTATGTCTTAATCCAAAAGATAATGAATAACTAAGTAAAAATAAAAAAAATATATAACATATTAAAAAAGAAAAGTATAATAATCTAAATGAAAAAAAAATTATTGGGGATCAACAGATTTGAGCTGACAGAAAAAGAATTTGAAATTGAAGATTGAATGATAAATACTATGCAGTCTGTACAACAAAGAGGAACAATAGGAAACAAATTCAGAGAGCTCAGATAAACCTGGACACTACAAAGCTAACCAACATACTATTAATGTGAGTACCAGAAAGAAAAGAGACAAAAATTGTAGAAAAAATAAATTCAAATAATGACTTAAAACCTCCCAACAACATTTGTTGAAGAGACTGTCTTTTAGCCATTGTATGCTCTTGCCTCCTTTATTAAATATTAATTGGCCTTAATGGATTGGATTTATTTCTGGGCTCTCAGATCTGTGCAATTGAATTACTAGTATATCCTTACTCTTGTGCTAGTAGTACTAGGGTGATTTTTTTGGGGGGGGATTTATTTTTATTTATTTATTTTAAACAATATTTTCTTTTTAGTACCAGGGTGTTTTGATTACAATGGCAAATTTTATAAAAATGAAAGATTCATTTTTATCAGGAATTTACAAGTATTATTTAATACTTTCTAGATTCATAATAAAAAAGACAGACAATGATAAATTTTAGTGAAGATGAGGAGACATTGCTTGTGGAAATGTAAAATAGTCCAGTTGCTTTGGAAAATATTTTGGCAATTCCTCAAAATATTAAACATATATTTATTATTCTACACCTAGGGACATATAAAAAAATAAACATGTGTTCAAACAAAAACTTGTACACATATATTCATAGAAGCATATTCACAATAGCCAGAAGGTATGAAATGACTGAAATGTCCTTTATCTGATAAATAGATGAACAAAATGTGACATGTCAGTAGAATGAAATATCATTCAGTCATAAGAAATAATGAAGCATTTATATACATTAGAACATGGGTGAACACTATAATCATTATGTGAAATAAGCTAATTAATAAATACCACATATTTGATTCATTTTATATGAAACTAGAAGCCTGGTACACAAAATTCATGCACAGGGGGTGGTCCCTCAGTCTGGCCTGCATGTTCTCCTGTCCAGGACCCCTAAGGGGATATCCGGATGCTTCTCACAATCCAGGACTGCTGGCTCCTAATTGCTCTCCTGTCTGTCTGCCTTATCGCCTCTAACCCCTCTGCCTGCCTGCCTGCCTGGCTGATCACACCTAACCACCTCTTTCTGCCTTCCTGATTACCCCTAACTGTTCCCCTGCTGACCTAATCGCCCCTAATTGCTTCTGCCTCACCCACACCTAGGACCCAGGATTCCCTCTTCTGTCCAGTAGCGCGTACCCAGGACCTGGGCTTCCCTCCCTCTGGCCATTCTCAGGCACCCAGACTTTGGATGGCTTTGCCTGGGCTGGTGGCAGCTGCAGGGGACTGTGAGCAGGCATTGTTTCCCACTGGCAGAAGCCTGGGACCATAGGGTGGGCAGCTTGTCATTTTTCCAGGCTGCAGCCACAGGTGCTGGCACCTGGGACTGTGGAACGTGCTGGCACTTGTGACCACAGGGATTGTGGGGCGTGCAGCTTGTCCTTCTCCCAGGCCACAGGTGTAGGCACTGGCACCCAGAACCACAAGGCAGGTGGATTGTCCCTCTGCGGGGGCACAGGTGCAGGCACAGCAACCAGGACCATGGGTTGGGCAGCTTGTCCCTCTCCCAGGATGCAGCCTAGCTGGTCCCCATTCCTCTCTGATGAGTTCATTTGTGACTGGCTGGTCCCCATTCCTCTCTGCCCAGTGTTGAGTATCTGAGCCATTATGGTGTTATGGCGTGAGAGCGTGATGGCCATTTGCATATTAGCTCTTTATTATAAAGGATGTCCACAATAGCTAAATATACAAAGACAGAAAGTATATTTGTGATTTACTGAAGTTGAATGGAGGGAGGAATGTGGAATAACAGCTATTGGGTATGATGTTTCTTTTCAGGGTGATGAAAATATTCTGAAACTATATTGTGGTGATGGTTGTACAACTCTGTGACTATACTACAAACCATTGAATTTTACAGTTTAAATGGTGTTTTATGGTTTGTGAATTAGATATCATTAAATATGTTTTTTTAAATGTAATACCTGAAGAGGTAACAGTACATAAGATGGTATAACTGGATATTCTAGTTAGAATACTGGATTCTGTATGGCTCTAATTCTCCAGCTGCTGGTATTGAACTGTTTCAATTGACTGCTTTTAGCCCAATTGCATTTTTTTAATGACTCAGTAATTCTGGAAACCTAGCTCAGCAGATCTCTGAGCTGACCCCAGAAAGTAATGAAACGTCTATATTGTTTTCAGGAAAGACTTATGTTTTTAGATGCCAAGGAAAGTTAGACAGTCATCAGAAAGGATGGCTGAATAAACCTCTAATTGATGATTTAGCAATTGATAAAATTGGCCTTTCCATAATTAGACCAGCCTTCAGTTTTATAAGTGATTTATAAAACTGCATTAGAATCTGAAACCTTTATTTTACTATTAGACTTCATCACCTTCCTCCCATTTATAATTTGTTTCCATACTTGACAAAAGCAGTGGCAATCCATTTAGCAGTTTCAAAATAATACAAGGAGAGAAGCTAAACAAACAAAAATAGTTACTAGCTTTACAGGCTTAAGAAGGCTAGACTAGACTCTGTGTCCAAGATGGTCAACTCACATGGCTGACAGATGATGCCAACTGTCAGCTGGAAATACAGCTGTAGCTGTCAACCATAAAACCATAAAATCCCACTGTATTTAGTATTTATCATGGGATTTCACAACATGGGAAAATATATATGAATCTCTCTCTCTCTCTCTCTCTCTCTCTCTCTCTCTCTCTTTTCTTTTTCTGTCATGCCAACTTCCAATCCCAAGTAATTACCTTTGCCATACAAAGAAACTCTGGGACAAAAACAACAACAAACAATTTCTTATTCCCCACTCCAGCTATTGCTCCACCTGTCTCCTGATTTCAGCTATTCTTCAGATATATCTTATAAATTAATACTAGACGCCCGGTTCACAAAATTCATGCATTGGGGGAGGGGTGTCCTTCAGCCCAGCCTGCTCCCTCTCAAATCTGGGATCCCTTGAGGGATGTATGACTGCCAAGTAGGATCAGGCCTAAACAAGCAATCAGACATCCCTCTCACAATCCAGAACTGCTGGCTCCCAACTGCTCATCTGTCTGCCTTCCTGATTGCCCCTAACCAATTCTGCTTGCCAGCCTGATCACCCCCTAACCACTCCCCTGCCAGCGTGATCAATGCCTAACTGCTCCTCTGCCAGGCTGTTTATCCCTAACTGCCTTCCCCTGTGGGCCTGGTCACCCCGAACTGCCCTCCCTTGTAGGCCTGGTCCCTGCCAATTGCCCTCCCCTGCTGGCTATCTTGTGGTGACCATCTTGTGTCCACATGGGGTAAGGATCTTTTGACCACATGGGACAGTCATCTTGTGTGTTGGAGTGATGGTCAATCTGTATATTACTCTTTTATTAGATAGGCTAGAGGCCTGCTGCACGGGTGGGGGCCAGCTGGTTTGCCCTGAAGGGTGTCCTGGATCAGAGTGAATGTTTCCTTGGGATGTATGGTGGCCAGGGCGAGGGGCCTGTGGTAGTTTGCAGGCCGGCCACACCCCCTAGTTACCCAAGTGGAGGCCCTGGTATCTGGAATTTATTTATCTTCTGTGATTGAAACTTTGTACCCTGGAGTGGTTCCAAGCTTTCTGCTAGCTCCAGGGCAGCAGCCATTGAAACTTTGTTGCCTTAAGCAAAGGCCTGGACAGCCAGGGTTTGCAAAAAGCTTGGCTTCCTCCATCACCAGGGGCAACCCAAGCCTTCTTTTTGCTTCTCTGAGGTGGTAGACATCTTGGTTGGGTTAATTTGCATACTTGCTCTGATTGGCTGGTGGGAGTGGCTGGTTGTCATGGCTTGGGGTGTAGTGGAGGTATGGCTAATTTGCATATTACTCTTTTATTAGATAGGATTGTTTTTATCTCAGCATACCATAACCCTTTTTTTTTTCTCCTTTAACCAAACTCTTTTATTTCCACCTCTTGTCTTTCTCCACACTATTGCCAAATGTTTCTAAGAAAGAAGTATTCCAGGCATTTTCTTCTGAGTAGAGCGAGATACTGTTCTTTTAATATTGGTTGCTTGTGGGCATTACCTGAAGAATTTAAGTGCTTGGATTCCACTTTCAGAGTGTGCACTGGGTATTGGGATATTTACTAGTAAAAGTTCTCCCAGGTGATGTGAATGTGTGGCCAAGATTGGAAATGAACCCATCATCGAATGAGTACTTCTTCCACCAGTCTCTACCCTTTGCCTACAGATAGATTCCATTTCTCTTACTGGATTGAGTTCTTCAAGGGCAATGGCCATTTCTTTCTTTTTTTTTTTTTAATAGTAAAGTCTCTGGAATCTGACCACCTAAGATCATGTACTCATAGGTTCTTATCATCTTGTTGTCTTATATCAATGGTCAGAAACAAAGAATAATTTGTGTTTGTGTTAAAGAATAAGTATCATCTTTGACTGGTTCCTGATTTTAATAGTAATGTATCTCAAGTTTGTCCATTAAATACAATTTTTTTCTGTAAACTTTTGAATATAACTATTTATTAAATTCAGTAAGTTCTCTTTGATAAATATTATTATGATAATTCTATTATTGAGATAATGATCATATTTCTCCTTTAAAGTTTAATATGGAGTATAAATTTCCTAATGTTCAAACTATACATTTTATGATACATTCTTTAAAAAAATTATCTGAAAATATGTTTATAAAATATAATCATTGGATTTAATTAACTCAGATGTGATTACTATGTTTATGGGTGAAGTAAGCATATAATTTTATTTTATTTTAATATCCTTAAAGTCTTCTGGAACCAAGAATGTATACTATCCTATGAAATTGTCAGCTTTCTTTTTGTTAAATGTGATTTATTTCTCCCCTTCATTTGTTTTACATAGTGTATTTCTTGTTTTATTTTTGTTCATTACTGCCTTATATTGTATAGATAAAATGCCTTTTGCTGATAGAAGCTGAAATAACATATTTTTATTCTCATTGGTTTTTTTTTGTGGAGTTTCCAGTTCTTCATTAATTAGTTTACTACTTTTGTAATTTTTCCTCCCACTATACAAAGAGAAAACTTATTTATTTATTTTTTTTAATGTTCATCCATCCCCCATCCACCTCTTCTTTGGCAATAATGAGCTTGTTCTCTCTATTTATGGATCTGCTTCTGTTTTATTTTGTGCGCTCATTTGTTTTGTTTGTTTTAGATTCTACATCTAAGTGAAATCATGCAGTATTTGACTCTTTCTGTCTGACTTGTTTCACTTAGCATAACGCTCTCTAGTTCCATCTATGTTATTGCAAAAAACATTTCATTTTTTATTGGTAAGCATATTTCACTGTAAGATGTGTACCACATTTTATTTTTGTATTTATCTATTAATAGACATCTATCTTTCTTCCATATCTTGGCTATTATAAATAACTAAAGGCCCAGGACACAAAATTTGTGCACAGGGGTGTGTGTCTCTCATCCCAGCCTGCACCCTCTCCAATCTGGGACCCCTTGAGGGATGTCTGATTGCCCTTTTAGGCCTGATCCCAGAGAGATCTGGCATAAATGGGCAGTTGGACGTCCCTCACACAATCCAGGACATCCCTCTCACAATCCAGGACTGCTGGCTCCCAACTGCTTGCCCGCCTACCTTCCTGATTGCTCCTAACTGCTTCTGCATGCCACCTTGATCACCCCCTAACCACTCCTCTGCCAGCCTGAATGATGTCTAATTGCTCCCCTGCCGGCCAGGTCATCCCTAAATGCCCTCCCCTGCCATCCTGACCACTCCCAACTTTCCTCTCCTGCAGGCCTGGTCCCCACCAACTGCCCTCCTCTGCAGGCCTGGTCCCCACCAACTACTCTCCCCTTCAGGCCTAGCCCCCCCACCTCAAGTGCCCTTCTCTGCAGGCATGGTCATCCCCAACTTCCCTCTCCTACAGGCCTGGTCCCCCCACCAAGTGCCTTTTCCTGCAGGCCTAGTCACCCCTAACTGCCCTCTCTTGCAGGCCTACACCCCCCCCCACAACTGCCCTCCCCTGCAGGCCTGGCCCTCTCAACTGTCCTCTGCTGCAGGCCTGGTCCCTTCCAACTGCCCTCCCCCGCTGGCCTGATCACCCACAACTGCCCTCTCTTGCAGGCCTGGTCCTTCCCAACAGTCCTCCCTTTCTGGTCATCTTGTGGCATCCATCTTGTCTCCACATGGGGGCAGATATCTTTGACCACATGGGGGCAGCCATCTTGTGTGCTGGAGTGACAGTCAATGGGCATATTACTCTTTTATTAGATAGGATAGAGACCTGGTGCACAGGTGGGGGCTTGCTGATTTGCCTTGAAGGGTGTCCTGGATCAGGGTGGGGGTTCCTCTGGGGCATGGAGTGGCCTGGGTGAGTGGCCTGTGGTAGTTTTCAGGCTGGCATGACCCCAGCTATCCAAGTATAGGCCAGAGCCAGCTGGAAGCAGGAATCTAGGATTTGTTTATCCTCTATAATTAAAATGTTATAGCCTTGAGTGGAGGCCAGGGAAGGCTAGGGCAGGTGGGAAGCTTGGCTTCCTCCATCTATAGGGGCAACCCAAGCCTCCAGCTTGCTCCATCTCCATGGTGGCTGCCATTTAGTTGGGTTAATTTGCATACTTGCTCTGATTGGCTGGTGGATGTAGGCGAGTGATGGTCAATGTGCATGTTTCTCTTTTATTAGTGTAGATTCTGCAGTGAACATCGGACACATTTTTAAAATAAGTTTTGAATTAGTTTTTTTGTTTTCTTCAGATCAGTATCCAGAAATGGTATATCTGGGCAACATGGCAGGTGTATTGTTTTTAGTTTTTGAAGAATCTCCATATTGTTTTCTTTACTATCTGTATTCAAAGTTCTGTCTAATCCATTTTAAACAAGCCCACAAACATTGCATAAATTTCAGGCACTACCCAATGTTTAGCTATCCCTGGAAGTCAAGGAAGAAAGACAGATTGCGGAGTATTAGAATCAGACAGGATTACTTGAATATACTATGCATGGCTACTAATCAAGTCTTAGGGTTATGTGGGCAGCTTTTAGCTTCTCAAAAAGAACAGTGTCTTTTGAAGGTGTTCAGGAGCACTGTGGAGAGTGAAGACAAGAAATAATGGTGATTATTGCCATATTATTACCTATTATTAGGTTAAACAATTATACATTTACAACTCTATATATACCACACAAATACACACCCCCATTTGCATATTGTGTGTCAGTATGCAAACTTTCTAATCCTTATTGCCAACTGATAACTTAGCTGATTATATTCCTATGTTTGTGCCTACAGAAACAGCAGATATAACGATTATTTGAATTGTCTAAGACCTCATAGCTAGCAAATAGCAAGATAATGCAGTGTTCATTCTTTCTATATATCACACTCTCTCCCAAAATGAGGTTAAGCACATTCTGAGAAATAAATTGAAAATACATGCACTTTCCAAGATCACTGTTAAATTCCCGTTGTTGGATGGCATTGTCTTTATTGTTTTGTTCTGCATTTTAGTCCTTGAAACTTTAAATGGATTTCATTATCTTTTGTTTTGGCCATTTGATTACTTCTTACAGCCAAGATTTGGAAGCTTTGCAAGTGCCTCTGAGTAGATGTGTAGATAAAAAATCTGTGGTAAATATGTCAGCCATAAAAAAAGAATTCTTACCTTGCAATACAGCACGGGTGGATCTGGAGAATATTGTGCTAAGTGAAATAAATCAGTAAGAGAAAGACAAATATCATATGATTTCACTTATATCTGAAATCTAATGACCAAAACTTGCCCTAGCTTGTTTGGCTCCATGGATAGGGCATTGGCCTTCAGACTGAAGGGTCCTGGGTTCAATACTGGTCAAGAGCATATGCCTGGGTTGCAAGCTTGATCCCCAGTAGGGAGGATGAGGGGGCAGCCAATCAATGATTCTCATCATTGATGTTTCTATCTCTCCCTCTCCCTCTCTGTAATCAACAAAAATATATTTAAAACATAAATAAATAAATAAATAAATAAATAAATAAATAAATAAATAAACAAACGGACAAAATAGAAACAGATCCATATATACAATGTACATAGAATAGACTGGCAGCTGCCAGAGGTGAGATGGTGGGAGTTAGGTGAAAAAGGATAAGTGATTAACAAAACAAACTCTTCAACACAGACAATGCTATGGTGATTACCAGAAGGAAAATGCGGTGGGGTAAGGTAGGAAAGGGTAAAGGGGGTTAAATGTTTTTGGAAGTAGACTTTACTTTGGATGGTGAACACACAGTACAATATACAAATGATTTATTATAGAATCATTATACTTGAAAATAATCTAATTTTATTAACCATTGTTACTCTGATAATTTCATATAAAAACAAAATAAAATATATCTTGATCTTTCCATATCAGTGAATTAGGAATTTCTTTAATATTCATTTATTTATTTATTTATTTATTTATATATTTTTTTATTGTGTTACATGTATACATATCTTCCCATTGCCCCCCCTCCCAGGCATACCATAACCCCCCAGTGTCTTGTGTTAATTGGTTATGCTTATATGCATGCATACAAGTCCTTTGGTTGATCTCTTATCTACCCCACCTCTCCTTAATCTTCCTGCTATAATTTGACAGTCTGTTTGATGCTTTGCTGCCTCTGTATCTAGGATACTATAGTGTTTCATTTTTTAGACATACCATAATTTACTTAGTCAATCTATTACCATAGAAATTTAGGTCACTTCGGACTTTTTCTTAATACAAACAATGCTGAAATAAATTACCTTTTGTTTATGCCATTTCACATTGGTGCATGTATATTTATACGATGAATGCCTATAATTGAGTTTGCTAGGTCAAAGGGTATGTATACATATGGATGTTATGCTTTTGTACTCCAGTCATTAATACATAAAAGTGCATTTTCACTCTTAAGTTCATGAACATAGCACTTCACCAAGCTTTTCAGGTCTTTTTCTATCTGATAGTTGAAAATGCCCTTTCAGTAGAATTTCATCTTTCATCTTTTCTTTTATGAGTTAATTTGGCGATTCTTCATATGCTTAAGACCTATTTTTATTATCTTTCCTTGGAACTGTTTGGGGTTTTTTTTGCTACTTTTTTATTATATAATTAATCTTACAGTTGTTTTATTGTAGGAGATCTTTATAAAATAAGTATATTATCACTTTGTGAAATAATGTATTATTAGGGAATGTCATACATTATTATATCAAAAATATTCCCAAATGTTTAAATGTTGTAGAAATATATTTTTTCCTTGCACAATTCTACTAGATACAAAGTCCATGAATCAACAAATATCTTCTAATTATGGGCCCAAGATGACACCTCTGATTCTTACTTAACCCCAGAGATCAAGAAGAATAGAGAGATCCAGAAAAGTCTGCCCACAATTTTTTAAGGGCAAGACTCAGAGATTTTATGCCTCACACTCACTCAAACCCTGTTGGCCAGAACTTTGATTAATGCCATATCTAGATGCTCATGGGACTGGTAAATATAGCCTTTAGGTTGGCAGCCCTGTGGTAGTGAAGCTAATACTATAGGAATAAGCCCTGACAGTTGTGGGCAGAGATGATAGCAGGGCAAATGTCGGGCAGTGAAGGAACATGGCTGCAGCAATCACAAGGCTGGGACAAACATGTAATGGTCATGGGGTACCCATTGCGGTCAGGGCTGTGGAAACCACGCAGTAACATGGAAGAGGGCAAGAAGGGCAAGAAACCTGGGATTATGTTGGCTATTAAGTCATCTTCAAAGGTAAAAAGAGCAGAGAGAAGGTGACAGAGCAGTGCCCTATGCACATTGTGGTGCTTTCCCTGCCTGAGTGAGTGGAGACTGACGGATTGTTGAGCAACTACATTGAGAAGGAGATAAAGTATTTGGGTAAGTTAATGCCATAACCCATTAGGACAGAGACCCTGCACCTCATATACAACAAAATGAGAGTTCACCAGCTCCTCAGATAGTTGATCTAGGAGCATGATGAGCTCATCAGCCTGTCTGCCTAAAATATCAAGCTGGCCTGCAGGGACAGGGAAGAAAGCATCTTCATGGTCCCCATTCATGACATCAGGCAATGTCCTACATGTGGCACGATGCCTTGCACTTGGTGGACCTGAAAACACTAAAAGACCCGGGTGTCTCCCTCACCCAGAGTATGTGTGTGAAAAGTTTCAGAGGCCTCACCACAAGCTCCATGTTGGAGAGTGGAGTGGAACCTATGAAGTTCTGTTGCCTGGTGATGCTGGCCATGGAGAGCAAGGTGGCAGTAGAAATTTAAAACATTAAAATATCAGAGTGAAGGCATATCTTCCAGATCATGTACAAGGAGTCCACCATCTACTTTCTGGACAAAGCCATATTTGATGGGACTCAATACCAACTACCACCTGTCCTCCCCCAGTAGTGATGACTCTTCCACCAAGATGGACATGACGGAGTCATACAAGACAGATGCCAGCACCTTCTCCTTTCCTGAGTGCTGCACACCGGTGACATCTTATCCTGCATGTCCACAGTGCCCCATGCCAAAACACTTCACAAGAGCAAGCTGAGCACTGTGGCCATGGAGCTACTGGAGGACTACATGCCATGCTGCACAACAAGTTCTCCTCTCAGGAAAACCAGCAGTGTTCAGCTCTGCTTCATGAGTACCTCAACAGTGCTTAGTGCTCAAGTTCTGTGCGACCTGCTGCAGTTCTGTGCGGGCAGCTGTGAGTTCCTGCTGCTCAGTCTGTGGCCCTTCATCCCTAAGAATGACAGCCAGCACTTTGAGAAAGCCCTCAAGACAATCAGGGTGAAGGGAAGCCACATCATCACTGACAGCTTCAGTCAGTACAGGCAGGCCATGAGCTCCACCTTTACTTCCACCTCCAATAGGAACAGGGAAGCAGGCCATTCCAACAACCAATCCTTGACCTTCAATATGAACTAATGGGACCACATGATCGCAGACATCAGCAATGACATCAAGGTGCTGGGCACCAGGATGGACCAGGACTTGGCCTGACAGGGCCAAAAGCTCCCATGGGTCTGCCCTCACAATGAGGGGCTGGGGATGGACCAGCTGCCGGCCCTTCCCAGCTACCCCATCCCCATCCCCAGCAAATATGGCCCTCTATTGCAAAAGAGACCCTGGTGTGGGGCAGAGGCTACCCCAAGCAACCTGCACACAGCTGAATCAGGATATCCTGTAGGCCAGACTCCACACAACTGTTGGTTTTACACAACCTATTGAAACTCTTAGAAACCTTTAAAGAATTTGACTGCAATGTGAAAAAAAGAATAAATACATACTTGCTATTGTGGACAATTATCAATTTTCCAAAACATATAATTTTTCTAGTCCGTGCTTTTGCTTTTGCATATTGTGGATTGTAACTTGCAAAATAATAGTTTATTGCTATACCTGAATTTATCATTTTTGATGGTTTCTGGAGTTAGTGTCACCTTTAAAAATATTGTTTTCATTCTTTGATTCTCTTTTGAAAAACTTCTATCATTTCCTCTAAGAAATATTACAGGAGTGGTGGCAACAGTTGCTGCTATTTCTACCTCTTCTTCCCCGTCTTATTCTTCTTCCTTTGACATTAGAAATTTAAAACATTAAAATATCGGTTTCATTATCAGTCAAAATGTATGACACCAGAAAAAATGTTTATATTCTATATTTTGGCATTATATATCCACACAACTACTAGTCTTAAATATTTTCTAAGATTTATTCCATTAGTATGATCATTCTTCATGGACAAGTTTAAAGATCTACCGAATTTCACTTATTTATTTATTGCATTTATGTCCTCAATCTATTGCTGTTTGCAAATTAAAAAGAACTGGTGGGGTACAAGGAAACACAGACAATAGCTTAAATAAAGACATAAGAGGGTTTGCTATGTCCATTAAATTGAATTAATAATTGAAATAAAAGTAATATACTTTATAAAAGGTGATTTAATCACTTGGAAATTTAATTATGGTGATCTGATTAAATTAAAATGTCATGAAACATTGGTATTATCAGAATTGATTTGTAAGCACCATTGCAGTTTTAAGCTGATGAAGCTACAGCAAGACATACAATAATTTTTCCTTTCAGTTAAAAGTCAGAGGACTGAAGTTGTGATACAAAAATATATGTATAATAACAACATTTTACCTCCTCTCTTCCCCACCTTTCTTCTCTCTCTCTCTTCCCTTTCTTCCCTCTTCTCTCTCTCTTTTATTTTTCCCGGTCTTATTTCCTATCTCTTCTCCTTTTTGTCTTACATTTTGTGCTAATATCCAACTTCTATTGTCATACACCAATTATTCTGATTTCAGAAATTAAGTTATTTAATTTTCTATTTATGTGTCAGAGCAGGAAGGTGAGAGTGGTCCTTATTACAAATCTCATTACTACTCAAAAGAACAACTTTGACTCATTTATTAAATAATAGAGGCCCAGTGCATGAAATTCATGCATGGAGGGTGGTCCCTCAGCCCAGCCTGCATCCTCTCTAATCTAGGACCCCTTGAGGGATATCTGACTACCCATTTAGTTCCAATCCCACTGGGACTGCTGGCTCCCAATTGCTCACCTGCCTGCCTCCCCTGATTGCCCCTGTTTCTGCCCGCCAGCCGGATCATCTCCTAACCAATCCTCTGTCAGCCTGATTGATGCCTAACTGTTCCGTACCAGCCTGTTTGTCCCTAATTGTCCTACCCTGTGGGCCTGGTCCTCCCACCCCAAACTGCTTTCCCCTCCAGGCCTGGACCCTGCCCAACTGCCCTTCCCTACAGGCCCAGTCAACTACAACTTCCCTCCTTTGCTGGCCTGGTCATCCCTAACTGTCCTCCCTGCAGGCTTGATTGCCCATAACTTCCCTCCCTTGCAGGCCTGGTCATTCCCAACTGCCCTCCCCTGCTGGCCTGATCATCCACAATTGCCCTCCCTTGCAGGCCTGGTTCCTCCCAACTGCCCTTCCCTACTGGCCATCTTGTGGTGGCCATCTTGTGTCCACATGGGGGCAGGAACTTTGACTACATGGGAGCAGCCATCTTGTGTGTTGGAGTGATGGTCAATCTGCATATTACTATTTTATTACATAAGGTAGAGACCTGGTGCACAGGTGGGGGCCAGCTAGTTTGCTCTGAAGGGTGTCCTGGATCAGGGTGAGTGTTACCTTGGGGCATGGGGTGGCCTGGGCGAGGAACCTGTGGTGGTTTGCACTCCAACCACATTCCCTAGTTACCCAAGTGGAGGCCCTGGTATCTGGGATTTATTTATCTTCTACAATTGAAACTCCATAGCCTTGAGCGGAGCCAAGCCTCCTGATCACTTCATGGTGGCAGCCATTTCTGTTGGAATTTATTTATCTTCTATAATTGAAACTTTGTAACCTTGAGTGGATGCCTGGGCCTGCTAGGATGTGTGATAAGCTTGACTTCCTCCAATGCTGGGGAAACCCAAGCCTCTGTCCTGCTTGTTCCATGCCTGCAGCCATTTTGGTTGGGATTAATTTTCATACTTGTGCCTGATTGGCTGATGGGTGTGGCTTGTAGTGTAACAAGGTGATGGTTAATTTGCATATTGTTATTTTATTAGATAAGATTATGTTTGCGATTAGCTATTGTGATATATAAAAATTATATCTTGATACAAGTATGAAACTGCTTAATTTATAAAATGCTTTTTTTTGAGATACCATTTTAAATTAATTAATTAGTGTTTTATTGGACATATTGGGGTGATTTTAGTTTGTAAAACCATATGAGTTTCAAATGTATAAATCAGTAAAGCATCATCTGCATCCTGCATCATCTACCCATCACCCAGGCAAATTCCCTTTTTCCCCCATTCTTCCTCCCTTTGCCCACCTCCACCTAAACCGACCCATTTTTCCCTCTATCACCATACTGCTGTGTGTGTCTATCTGATACACACACACATATATATGTTTTTTTTTTTTGCTTAATCCCTTCAAATTATAACTTATTTTTTAATATATTTTATTGATTTTTTTACAGAGAGGAAGAGAGAGGGATAGTTAGAAACATCAATGAGAAACATTGATCAACTGCCTCTTGCACACCCCCTACTGGACATATGCCCGCAACCAAGGTACATGCCCTTGACCAGAATCGAACCTAGGACCTTTCAGTCTGCAGACCGATGCTCTATCCACTGATCCAAACCAGTCAGGGCAAATTATAACTTATATTTATTGTCAGTTAATTTATTTAATCTTCACTTTGAAGTCAACGAAAGTGTTATATACCCCAATGTTTCCCCTCTTCCCAATAGATCAAGTATTTTAAAATATAATTTTTAATACTTAAATGTCAATCTTACATTTATTTTTATTGGGCTAAAATGTACATAATATAAAATTTACCATTTTATTAAATTCTAATTGTAGAGTCAGTAACATTAAATATTTTACATTATTGTGCAACCATCATCATCTTACATCTATAGAGCTTTTTCATCTTCCCAAACTGAAACTTGATATGCATTAAGTGATAATTTTCCAATACCTCCTCCTCTTATACCCTGGCAAGCATCATTCAACTTTCTGTTTCTGTGAATTTGAGTACTCCATGTGCTTCATAAAATTGTAATCATACAATATTTGATTGCTTGTGACTATTATTTCATTAATCATAATGCTTTGCAATCCATCCATGTTATATCATTTGTCAGAATTTTCATCCTTTTAAGGTTAAATAATATTCAATTGTGTATATATCACATATTATTTATCCATTAATTGATATACACTTAGTTTGTTTCCACTTTTTGGCAGTAGATAATGCTGCTATGAACAAGGGTATACAAATATGTGTTCAAGTTTTTGCTTTAATTCTGTAGGGTAGATATCTAAAAGTGACATTATTGAATCATATGATAATCCTATGTTTAATTTCTAAGGAACTATCATTCTATATTTATTGTGGCTGCACAATTTGACATTTCCAGCATCAGTGTACAAGGGTTCCAATATCTCTATGTTCTTATCAACAGTTGTTGCTTTCTGTTTTTCTGTGGGATTGCTCCCCCTCACCGGGTTTGCAAAGGTCATATATATATGATATTTGCAGCAGGTCAACAATCTATTTGTTTAGTTAAATTTTCATTTAATGTAATTAAAATATTGTTGAGAGTATTACAGATGGCTTCCAATTCTCTCCCCTTTACCCCCTTCTTCTGAGCCTTCACTACACTATTGTCTGTGTCCACTGGTTATGCATAAAAGTTCTTTGATTAATCTCTTCCCATCTCTCTTGCTCCCATATGTGATATATTAGTTTGTTCCATGACTCTGGACCTATTTTGTTTGTCAGTTTATTATGTTCATTAGGTTCTAATTATAAGTGAGATCCTATGATATTTGTCTTTCTCTAACTGGCTTATTTCACTTAGCATAATATTCTCCAATCCATTCATTCTGTAGCAAAGGGTAAGAGATCCTTCTTTTTTAGGGTCATGTAGTATTCCATTATGCAAATCTACCATAGCTTTTTTAGCTACTTAACTACTAATGGATACTTGGAATGTTTTCAGATCTTAGCTATCCTCCTATATAATAGAGGTAATAGGCAAATTGACCATCACTACAACACACA